>JAPFFP010001967.1:0-41197 GCA_026153255.1 Solanum medicagineum
TATTGATCAATTAGGTCCCAAACTTTTCTATTTTGATCCAATTGAGGACTTCCGACTCCAACTTAGTTATGCTCATCCAATTCACTTGGTACTCTAATCACGCATCGGAAATATACTTAGGTTTAAATTACACGACATTCACGATAAAATTTCTCAATTGGATAGTTATCCTTAATTTAACGGATTACGGGGTCTAACAATTATTTTACTAATCAATACATCCCTCCTGAGAAATCAATGAATACATACATGATCTTAACATATTGACTCTTTAAGAAAGAATTTTAGATGAAGAAAATCACAATATATGCAATATCTAATCTCGAAAATCAATTCTACATATACTTACTTCATTGAGATGTCATGGTTACCACAACCCTAGTTGTGAGTTTAGCTATGCTTATTCAAAGTAAATAACTCACAAAAGATGAGAGAATCATAATTGAATAAGTTACAATTGACAATGGTAGAAGTCACAGGTTCGAAATCTTAAGAAGACGATGAAAACTCAATAATTTCAACTCCCAAGGCTATAGCATGCATTATCTCTTGTTCACATGGTTTCTAGCAGTCAAAATAAAAATAAAAAAATAAAATCCTATTTATACATAAGGAAAACCTAATCCTAATTAAAATAAGAAAATAACATTTGGCATGGATGGCGACTCGTGAAACATTCCGTAGTGAATTACAGATTTTTTTCTCTAGGTCTCCTTCTATGGCAGGCTCCACAAACCATGGTGAGGTTAACAACCTATGAATAGCTCTTTGAACCTTGACTTTGCAAATTTTCAACACCAGTTTTCCATCTCCATCTCCATGACCCATCTCCACACTCCATGGTATGATTCACGACCTATGGAGGGTCCCATGAACTTCCCCTTGCATCCTTTTACTAGTTTGTTTTACAAGAATTCCAACTTACATAACTTTTCCATGAGTTCTTACATGATCCATGATAGGTTCTAGGGATTGTGAAAGGGTTCGTGGAACCTACCTTTATTTTCTCTTTAGCTGCCATTCCAAGTACAGTACCACGACTAGCTCCATGATCCATGAAGTGATTCACAGGTCGTGAAAGGGTTCGTGAGCCCTGACTTTACTCTTGTCCTTGGCTCCTTCTCCATGGGTAGTTCCATGATGGGCTTCCACGATCCATGAAGTAGTGCACAACCCGTTGAAGAGTCCGTACAACATCTCTTCGACATTTGTTTGCTTAATTTCCTAAACTTTGTCTACTTTTCCATGCTTTGCTCGTTTTTGTACAAATTAATATCAAAGAAACATCAAACCAATAAAAATTTCTTGAAAACTTGCAAAAATCCCATGTTTAAAGCGTCATAAAAGTCATATTTTCATGATCTATCAGAAGTCATTTGGAATTTCGAGTCTCAAAATCGAGTTTCATCAGTTTTAAAATGAAAAAATTGGTCTAGGAGAATTATCGAAATCAAATTTGGAGTTAATATGTAGATTTGAGGTCCGAAGATGGAATTCAAGTTTAAACATAGGATTGACTTTGATCAACGTTTGAGTTTGGGTGCTCAAACTAAATTTTTTATGGCCTTAGAGGTGAGTTTTGCTCTAGAATGAGTTTTGAATCATTTTTGAGTGTTCCATTAGTGTTTTGGTATTTCTACTGCCTTAAGTTAGTTAGATTGTTACTATTTGAATTTCGGGTCAACGAGACCTAAGGTTCAATTTTTGACAATTTCATTAAGTTCGAAATATCAAATTTAGTAGGATAACATATATGATTTGTATGTACAGGATTTTAAATGAATTTTGAGGGTCCATTCCATGATTTTAATGCTTTGTGAATTGTTGATATCTGGTGCTGGTTTCTTTCATCGCGATTATGGCACTCTAGCACGCGATTGCGAGACACAATCAAATTATCCTCCGCGATCTTGAAGCGATTTATGGTATGTTCATTGCGATCATGGGCTAACTGAGCCACGATCGTGAAGGGATAATTATCGCTGAATAAGTAGTCCCTAAAAGTCAGGTTTTAGCCATATTTCTCTATTTTTTTTTTACTTTAGGAGCTCAATTTAGGTGAATTTTTAACTCTTTTTGTGTGAAGATTGCATTTGGTAAACTATTTCGGACTTATATCTTCATTTTCCATTGATTATTTTTTTGATTTTAACCTCAAATAAGGATTTCAATTGGAGATATTGGGGCTTTTACTAAACTCAAATTTTTTGACAAAAATGGTGCTTGTGGGATGATCAACTCTATTTTATCAAAAATTTCACTACTAGGTTCCTAATTCCATGAGAAATACTCTCACAAAAAAATTTCAGGTTTTAACCTTATTTTTTTTATATTGACTTTCTGGACTGTTTTACTTTCCCCCCTAATTTCACTATTTTTGTGTCTTTAGCTTCAAAATTTGATTGTGAATCATTATTTGGATAGATTGTAGTGCTTTAGAGTATATTTGGACAGATAAAAGTCCACCATAAGAGTGATCATGATTTTTGGCCAAGGCAAGTGCATTTCTAACCCGTAGTTAAGAATGTTGAACCTTGTATTTCCTATTCGTGTGATTAGAGTGTAACAAAAATAAGTTTTAGATATGTATTACATGAAATGAATTAATGATCCAGATGAGGTAAAAATATGGCTTTGTGAATTGATATGCAAATGTGGAATTCATATTGATGTTAATGTTGAGCTAAATGGCATGACATCATGAATTTGATTCCATACTCAGTCATTCTTTGTGCATATGCTTATCTACATTGAATTTTAGAAAGTGATAAGAAAGAGATATTGATTACTTGGAGTTGAGATCATTACCGGATGGTGTTATTTATTGAGGTCTCTTTTAGTGGCCGAGGTCTCTTTCGATGAGTGTGATTTTGCCGAGGTCTCTTTCGATGGGTTTGTATTTGCCTAGATCTTTTTTGATGGACACATGGTCCTTGTGAGGCCCCCATAGGTTCCAAACTGAGGTGATCAATGGATGTGCATCATAGGGCAAACATGCATCACGAATACTTTACATTGTTGTCCCGACCCAAGCGTAGGGCCTAGATGTTATCAGAGAATGGGGAACCCGAAGGAATCCCAAACAAGCCTCATTACACATCCTTGGCCACAGAAGCAATTAAAATGACAATAAGCAATAAGCATAAGCAAGGGAATTGGGACTAAGGATAATCTTTCATATCATAACATCAAGAAACAAGAGAGTCAAGACTCATAACATAAATACATATCATGTCCAACAACACCTCTACTACATAGATAAGAGTGGCAGCCAAGACAAGTGATCGGGCTCATCCTCATAGTTAATATATACATAAAAGAAAGATAGTTTCAATAGATAGCAAGAGATCATAAGTAACGTCCCCAGAATGGAGGACTCACCAACTAGCTTGAGAGACAATCATACTAGCCACGTGGAGGAGGAGGATGATCAAGCGGTACACCGATTCCAACATGGTAACATCATGTAGGCATAGAGTATGCATTAGTACATTTGAATGTACTAAGTATGTATGATGCAATACTAGCAAGCGATAGGCAACGTAATCGAAATGCATCATTATAAGAAAAGGATAGGTGTAACGTCAATATGACATGCATGATCAATGCTTAAGTTAAAACATGCTTGTGAATCATGATTAAGGAATGTAAACTCAATATGGAATATATACTCAAACCTTTCTTACCAACCTTAATGAAATGGACCATATGGCCCCCATTCGCTTTACGGTATAACCTTTTTCGATAGTGTTACCAATACTCCTATTGTATGACATAGTCTTTTTGGTAGGTAGTATAACACATCCCCTACTTTATGATATAATCTTTTGGGTAGGAGCCGTGATTTATTCGACCTTACGGCATGGCCTTTTCGATAGAATATCCATACCTTACTATATGATCTTTTCGGTGGAAACTATTAGTCTTTCTACTTTACGGCATGACTTTTTCGGTAGGGTGTCCATACCTTACGATATAATCTTTTCGGTAGGAACCATTAGTTATTCTACCTTATGGCATGGCCTTTTTGGTAGGGGGTCCATGCCTTATGATATGATATTATCAGTAGGGATCATTAGTCTTTCTAAATTACGGCACGACCTTTTCGCCAGGGATCATAGAACTAGCTTATCACAACATTACATTTCAAACAACAAGGGAAGACCTTCTCCATTTTCTCAAGAGAACAACAAACATGGAAACCCAACAATCTACTTGCAACAGCATAGGTACTCCTTCATAAAAGCAACTCACATAAACATTTCTATCATCATCATAAATTCATCATATATATTCATCACTTTCATCATCATTCCATCATCATTAAGTCATAATTTAGTCATTCAACTCATAAGACATGCATTGGACCTTCAATTCCTCAAGAAGTCATAACCGAACATTTTATCAAACACTTAGAGGGTGTGTAGTGCTAGTGTAAAACTATGCAATTTAAGAGTGAAATCATGCTACAAAAGTCAATGTAAAACCATCAATAAATACTTGGTAATATCCTCAAGCAACACACGTCAAAACCCTTCATCAAATCTCATGAGTAAATCATCTTTAAATCATGAAATTTGTAAGAAAAGGAAGCTTGGGCATCATGGGTGAAAGGAAACCATGAAAGAAACCTGTATACCTTAGCCTTGGAGATGAACTTAATGAATATTGGAGATAGAGACTTGAATCTTGGTTGAATTCCTTTAGATCCGAAGAGGGTTTTGGCATTTGAAATATGAGAGAAATATAAGCCTAAGTGTTTGAGTGAGTATTGGGGAATGTCTTATATGATATGAAGACAAAATATGGCTAAGTATATGTATTTTCACATGTGGGAAGGCTTAGGACCAAGACCCAAAGGTCTTGGACACCAAACAACAAAAATTAGACAAAAATAACACAGAGGCGTGTCGCGCCAAGAACGTGCACTACACACTGGAATTTGACACTTTAAAATTTTGGATTATGCTATGGATGCTCTAAAATTTGGGTTAGACCTATTTACTACTCAATTTTGCCCCCTGAAAAAGAATATGAAGTTTGGTTTTCGATACCATGCACAGATTTTGAGATATATGGAAATTAGAATTCTGGGCACTTCCGAGGCACATTTTCGGGCATCTTTTGTTGGTCGTTAAAATATCTCCCCCTTGGGAACATTCATCCTCGAATGTAAAAGAAATGTATATGAGAAGAGTAATTATGAATAACTCAGTCCCAACAAGAATTCAACAATACATTTAAAATACCATTTTCAAAACACCAACATAAGTGTTGAAATCGTCATGAACTTTTCGACATAAACATGGATGCATGCAAATGATACAAGGCTGAAACATAAGGCTTGGAATCATGAAAGGACTTGACATGTCATCATAAGCTTGAATAGAAATGAAATAGATACAGATATTGTTTCTCCATGCCCGCTCCCCGAGAGACTCTTTGGACTAGACGAACCTCCTAAAGAGTCTTAACAAACACCACATCCTTTTTAGTCAACTTTCCACCCTTCCATCCAATACCTCCATCAGGACCTTCTCCTAAGTCAACTTATCTTCCATGACACCCATAACCTCAAAGAGTTCTTTGACACTAGAGGCATCAACACATTCCCCTCAACCTAAAAGCATGAAGAACCGGACAAACCACAACCATATCCCTTGTTTATTTCACAGTTATGCAACCTTACCAACCTCCCTCTACATTCTATAAGGACTCATAATCCTAAACTCATTTGTCAACCTTAATTACACATAACCCACTTGGTACCATAAACCACCTCAAGACCTCCAATCCATCAAAAAAAATTCAACCAAGATCATAAGGCAAGATTTTATGCAATAAGAATATGGAGCAACCCTTATAAGCCTTTCTAGCACCAATAGACCCACATAGCCACATATTACTAGCAACAAGGAATAATGAAAGGAATGGTGACTCCCGAAATCATCTTTGTCAATCAACTTTCCCGGAGTCATCTTTGTCAATCAACTTTAAACACACACACAAGCGACTTAGTACCAAACGTCACCATCTCCCCCTTGAGAGACAACCTCCACTCTACCATCCCTCACCAAGACCTCCAACTTTATCAAGACGGAAATCAAAGCCTTATTTTACTAGACCCCTTTAACCTTAGAAGATTCGGAGCCATCAAAGCCCTTACACCACTACTCTCAACTTCACCCAACCTAGTCAACTGGTGAACTCCTCCATCCACCTTCTTGTCACCCAAAGGTCTCCACTTCCCATAATTAACAAGCAACCTCAACTCCTCCAAATTCACAACATCACCCTCAAATGATTCACAAGCTCTTCCTCGCTTCCAAAAATAATCAACACATCATCACCAAGGACCACCAGAAATGTAACAAGGTAGGGATTAAAGATCCTATTAACGAGTGATCGGTGCATAACTCAACCAAAAGACACCAACCCAAATTCAACATACCGGAAAGTACATTCAATAGCTCATTGGTCACCAAAAACAACCCAATTGAAATAACTTAGGCTCAACACCGCTAACTCTTACAAGATGATAAATGCAATCCCTTGGAGATCAATTGCACCCTAAAGTGAGAGATGGACTTACCCCTGAACTACCACTCAAAGCCGGGTGATTAGGGAGTTGGAATCTAACTCTATGGGCCCTACCATCAATAGAGACACAATATACATGCAACAATCCACTCCAAGTATGATCTCAAACTCTCCACATCCAATCGAACAAAGTCACAAGGCAAGACCTAGATACCACATAACCACAAAATAATACTTACGAACCTTCTAGCAACAATAGACTCAACAAAGTGGTACTCACCAAGAGATTCACATAGCAACTCAGGACACATACAAGAAGGCCACAAGCAACAAAAGAATAATGAAGGGAATAGTGGCACTCGTACCCAACAATGCACACACCTCTTAGTTAAGGAAACTTCAACATACCGGTAGCAACATTAGGTGCCTCATCTACCTCTTGCCTCCTTTGAAGAGCATAGAACCGATTATGTCTTGGAGTATCCCCTTGGTTAACATGACCATCTTTACCCTTGTTTTGAGCATATGGGCAATCCGAAATTTTGTGGTCCATTTCCCCACATCCAAAACATGCACCCGTCTTCCTCCAACATGTACCACCATGTTTCCTCCCGCACTTTGGGAATCTAGGATGAGTCACCCCATCATTTCCTTAGGGCTTTGGGTTTGACAGCCCATTCTTAGCGACCTTCTTGCTTGGAGCATCATCGGACTCTAGACCTTAGGAGCCACTATCAAGCCAAGCCCTCTTGGCCTCATTACTCATTCTTTTCCTCAACTTCTCCTCCTCCATTTGTTCGGCATAAATCACGAGGTGGGATAAATCCATATCATTAATCAACATAGAGGACCGGCAGTTTTCATTCACCAAGTCAGAGACATCCATCACAAACTTGTTCATCCTAGCCCTTGGGTCGGCAACCAAGTGAGGAGCATACTTAGAGAGTTTGTTGAACTTGAGGGCATACTCCCTCACACTCATTGACCCTTGTCTCAAATTCATAAATTCTACCAATTTGGCTTCCCTAAGCTCAAGATAAAAGAAGCGATTAAGAAAGGCCACCTTGAACTCATCCCATAGAAACACATTGTTGACTCCCTTCTCCTTCCTCCATTAATTGTACCATGTTTGCGGTACCCCTTTGAGTTGGTTGGACGCCAACTCCGCCTTATCTTCCGATCTAACATCCATGATGCCCAATACATTATAAGTCTCATCAATAAACTCTTGTTGGTCTTCATCTACCCTTGACCCATAGAACTCTGATGGGCTCATTCTCATGAAGTTCTCACCCGAGAAGTTGGTGTAGGAGCATGAGGGGCTTAGGCCCCTTTATTGGCTTGGTTGGCCACAATTTGTGCAAGCAAAGTGAGAGCCTCCCGAAGCTCTCCATTAGCCGGTTGTCCCTTGGGAGCGCGGGCTCTTCTTTCTGTTGTGTTAGGCATGATCATCTAGCATGGCAAAGAACAATTGTTGGGGGAGGTAAAGGACTTACTTCAAATCTATAGCACGACTTAGAATATGAAGAAGGGAAACATCTCCTAAAATGTCTCATAGCCTCCTACTCATAGTTTTGGTGCACAACACAACAATGAATATGACTCTAATCAATGCGGTGTGTTAGACTCTGAGGATCTAACAAGCTAGTGCTTTGGTATCATCTTTGTCATAACCTAAGCCTACGGCCTAGATGTGACTGGCGAATGGAGAACCCGAAGGAACCCCAAACAAGCCTCATATCATATCATTACACATCCTTGGTCGCGGAAGCAATTAAAATGACAGTAAAGAAATAAGCATAAGCAAGGGAATTGGGAATAAGGATAAACTTTTATATCATAACATCAAGAAATAAGAGAGTCAAGACTCATAACATAGATACATATCATGTCCAACAACACCTCTACTACATAGATAAGAGTGGGGGCCAAGACAAGCGACCGGGTTCGCCCTCATAGTTAATGTATACATAAAAGAAAGATAGTTTCAATACATAGCAAGAGATCATAAGTAACGTCCCCAGAATGGAGGACTCACCAACTAGCTTGAAAGATACGCATACTAGCCACATGGAGGAGAAAGATAATCAAGCGGTACACCGGTTCCTATATGGTAACATCATGTAGGCATAGAGTATGCGTTAGTACGTTTGAATATACTAAGTATGTAGGATGCAATGCTGCAAGGGATAGACAACCTAGTCAAAATGCATCATCATAAGCAAAGAATAGGTGTAACATCAATATGATATGCATGATCAATGCTTAATGTAAAATATGCTTGTAAATCATGATCAAGGAATGTAAACTCTATATGGAATATATACTCAAACCTTTCTTACCAATCTTTATGAAATGGATCATATGGCCCCCACTCGCCTTACGGTATAACCTTTTTCGAGAGTGTTACCAATACCCCTACCGTACGACATAGTCTTTTTGATAGGTAGTGTAAGAAGTCCCCTACTTTATGATATAATCTTTTGGGTAGGAGTCGTGACTCATTCTACCTTACGGCATAGCCTTTTCGATAGAATGTCCACACATTACGATATAATCTTTTTGGTGGAAACATTAGTCCTTCTACCTTACGACATGGCCTTTTTGGTAGGGTGTCCATACCTTACAATATGATCTTTTCGGTAGGAATCATTAGTTATTCTACCTTACGGTATGACCTTTTTGGTAGGGGGTCTATACCTTATGATATGATCTTTTCGGTAGGGATCATTAATCTTTTTACCTTACGGCATGGCCTTTTCGGTAGGGATCATAGAACTAGCTTATCACAACATTACATTTCAAACAACAAGGGAAAGACCTTCTCCATTTTCTCAAGAGCAAAACAAACATGGAAACTCAACAATTTACTTGCAACACCATAGGTATCCCTTCATGAAAGCAACTCACATAAACATTCCTATCGTCATCCTAAAGTCGTCATATACATACATCACTTTCATCATAATTCTATCATCATTGAATCATCATTTAGTCATTCAACTCATAAGAGATGAATTGGATCTTCAATTCCTCAAGAAACTATAATCGAACATTTTATCAAACACTTAGAGGGTGTGTAGTGCTAGTGTTAAACCATGCAATTCAAGAGTGAAATCATGCTAGAAAATTCAATGTAAAACCATTAATATATATTTGGTAACACCCTCAGGTAGCACACATGAAAATCCTTCATCAAATCTCATAATAGATCTTAGTTTCATAGCCCAAATATAGCAAAACAGTCACAATTTCATAAACCTCAACATAATGTGCGGTGATTTTCATAATAAATAAGATCCATGAGTAAATCATCTTTAAATAATGTAATTTGTAAGAAAAGAAAGTTTGGACATCATGGGTGAAAGGAACCCATGAAAGAAACCCGTATACCTTAGCTTTGGAGATGAACTTAATGAAGATTGGAGATGGAGACTTGAAGCTTGGTTGAATTCCTTAAGATCCGGAGAGGGTTTTGGCACTTAAAATTTGAGAGAAATATAAGCCTAAGCATTTGAGTGAGTATCGGAGAATGTCTTGTATGATATGAATGCAAAATATGGCTAAGTATAGGTATTTTCATGTGTGGGAAGGCTTAGGACCAAGACCTAAAGGCCTTGGACCGGACAACAAAAACTGAACAAGAATAACACAGAGGCATGTCCTTCCAAGAACGTGCACTACACACTAGAATTTGACACTTTAAAATTTTGGATTTTGCTAAAGTTGCTCTACAATTCCGGTTAGACCTATTTCCCACCTAATTTTGCCTCTTAAACAAGAATATAAGGTCAGATTTTTTATATCATGCACAAATTTTGAGATATATGGAAATTAGAATTTCGGGCACTTCTAAGACACATTTTCAGGCACTTTTTGGGGTCGTTACAATTGCACAGTATCATTGCACTTTATCACATCCCATCTCATTTCACTCATTATATTAATGTGAAATATGTATGAAGTGTGATATACTAGTTAATCCTTTACTTATAAATATTTCAAAATTATCTATTGTTTTCCTTTATTCTTGTATGGTGGATACGTATATTATGTATGCTGATTTTTGTGTGTGTAGGATTGTAGTTATGGAGGTATGTGGTTGGAATGATAGAAGTACTTGTGTTTTTCATAGTTTTATAGGACTTTAGAATTCATTTACTGGGTACCATGTTTTTGGTACTCACCCATTGTTTCTCCACTTATGTAGGTTCTGAGCCTGGTACCTCCTGATCTCTTTATTTTCATATTAGACTACACTTTTGGATGCTTGAGCATTAGCGACTTGTCTTTTCAGTGAACTCTCGAGACCTGTTTACTTTATGTTTCATTCTATTTGGGAACAAAGACTTTAAGACTTGTACTATTTTTCCTTTCTATTGAGTTAGTGGTTTGTACATCTGACACCTATCTTGGATGGTTTTAGAATTAATTCCACTTATTACAACTCATAATATGTTAGATTTCCTTCCTTTTATTTAAATTCCCGCTCACTTTAAATTGCTTAACTTCTTAGGTTGACTTGCCTTGGTGGGTTATGTAGGTGTCATCATCCCTGTTTTTGAATTATAATGAATTAGTACTAGAGACCTAAGTACTTAGATATCATATGTGTACAATTCCAGTCTAGTAGAATTTTAAATATCAATACAAAGATGTCTATTACTTATCCTTGCGAGGCTATGAAGAGTATTAGGAAATTCTTTGTTACTTCTTTTAATTTATTCATACGTGGATTATATTATGGATGTTGAGTTGTCACATGCTCTTTTGGTAGATATACCGGACTAGAGTATCAGCTTTTGATAGAGGAGGCCCCCAAGATTGTTACTAAGATCCCAACCCGAGGTAGAGGTAGAGTTAGAGAATGAGGTAGAGGTGGGGATGAGCACAAGGGGCAGCATTAACTAGAGATCATGAGAGAGGTATCTTTATCGAGCGCAAGGTTAGAGAAGATCATATTTCTCCTGAGTATGAACTCACACCATATTTCAAGATACTCTATTGAGGATCATGAGTGTGATCGAGAGTATGGCACAGACTAGTAGTGCAATAAGCATACTTGGTTGATCGCATACCAGAGTGAGAGTTCAGGTTCTAGACCAACAGCAAGCCCCCGATGTTCACGGTTTGATAGGATAACCACCAATAGATCCCATAGTTGAGATAGATCCAACACCAATGGTTGAGGGTTAGGGTGTGCCATTAGCTGCATTGACTAAGGATGAGTAGCACTATTATGAGAAGTTTATGAAGATGGACCCATCTCAGTTTCATGGTGGGAAAACTGATGATGCTTATGAGTTTTTTGACTTTTTGTAGAGAGTGTTTAGAGATTATACGTTTAGCTGAGTCCCATGGTACTTTTTATGTCCCTCTTTAGCTTCATGGACCTGTGAGGGAGTGGTAAAGGACATATTTAAGATCCTTATCAACTAGGTCTCCTCTAATAACTTGGGAGAAATTCTCTAGTGCCTTTTATGATTCTTTTTTCATTTAGATCTTGAGAGAGTAGAGTCATATATGATTTGAGAGTTGAAGGCAGGACGAGTTGTTAGTCACTAAGTATAAAATCCAATTTTGCCAGCAAGCTAGATATGCTACTGTCATCAACCCTTATGAGATAGAGAGGGTTTGTAGATTTGTGAGAGAGTTGACTTAGTTTATCAGTAAGGTAGTATTCTAGGTGTCTAAAGAAGGAGATTCCTTCCAATCCATGGTGAGCACCACTAAAGAAGCAGAGTTGACAAAAAGGAAGTAGTTTAGGGACCCTAAGATGACCTATTCATTTGATTACTTCTCTATTGTCTCATCTAGAGGTATAAGTCCTATTCATAGGACTGGTTCAATTTAGTGCTGAAGAGTTCATGCATTGTTTCGGCATCTGAAGGTAGACAAGGTTATCATGGTTCCTATAGTTCTGGTCAGAGGTTATCTGGTTCATAGTAGAGGCCTGCGGGCAGAGAGAGTCAGGGTAGTGCGTCAGGTCTATTATAACCATTTTTGACCGAAGATCTTGCTTTGATTGTGGGGATCCTAGTCATATGATTTGTCAATGTCCATTGCTGACTCATTTAGGTCCACACCATACTTATTCAATAGTACTAGTTGGAGATCTACTACCTCCAATTAGAGGCCTGGCCTCACAAACTAGGGGTGATATCAGGGTTCAGCTTGATAGAAGTGGTTATACCGGAGGTAGAGGAGCGCGTGGTATCCTGGTTTAGTAGGGTGATAGAAGAGTAACTCAGACAGGTGGAGGTTGGGGAGCTCATTTCTATGCCATCCTCGGGAGACCCGAGGTTGAGGTCTGAGATGTAATTATCATAGGTATTATTCTAGTTTCCATCGACCCACATCTGTATTGCTTAATCCTTGATCTACTTATTTATATGTGTCTACCTACTACACTGCTGGATTTGAATTATTATGTGATAATATGCCTGTGCGTGTACATGTTTCACCCTAGTAGAAGATCCCTTAGTGGTGGATCGAGTGTATCGATCATGTCTTATATCTTTGATGTGTTATGATTCTTGGGTAGACATGATTATTCTTGATATGGTAGACTTCGATGTCTTTTTTGGTATACATTGGCTTTCTCTATACCGTGTTATTCTTGATTGTCAAACCAAGATAGTGATCCTACCTATGCCTAGTAGGTCAAAAATAGAGTGGAAGAGTTTGTGTCGCTCCTATCTTAGTAAAAATTATCGCCTATATCAGGGCTCAAAAGTTGATTAATAGAGGTTGCTTATCTTATTTGGCATTTATTCAATATACCGGTGTTGATTCACTTCTGATACGGTCTAATCCTATGGTTTAAGAGTTCATGTTTCCTAAGCCTTTTTAGAGTCCCTCTCGATTGAGATATTGACTTAGCTATTGATGTTGAGCCAAGCACTAAGCCCATTTCTATTTCTTAGTTACTGTATACATTCGATAGAGTTGAAAGAGTTAAAGGATTAGCTTCAGGATTTATTGAGTAAGGGGTTTATTCATTATAGTATATCACCTAGGGGTGCTTTAGTTCTATTGTGAAGAAGGAAGATGGGTCTACGAGGATGTGCATAGACTACAGACAGTTGAACAAGGTTACTGTCAAGGACAAATACCCAGTTTCTAGAGTTGATGATTTATTTGACCAACTTTAGGAAGATTATTGTTTTCCAAGATTGATTTAAGGTTTGGGTACCATCAACTGAAGATCAGGTCGTCTGATGTTTTTAGGACTACTTTTCGGACTAGATACAACTGTCATGACTTTTTTGTGATATCATTTGGACTGACCAATGCCTTTGTAACATTTATGGAGTGTTTCATACATACAAGGTTTCGTTGGTAATTATCTCTATTGAGGATATCTTGGTCTACTCCAAGACTGAGGTCGATCATGACAAGCGTTTGAGGAATGTGTTGTAGTGGCTAAGAGAGGAGAAATTGTATGCTAAGTTCTTCAAATGTGAATTTTGGCTCATTTCAATAGCATTTTATGAAATGTAGTATCCAAAGGGGACATCAGGGTCGATCCACCTAAGATTGACATTGTTCGAGGCTGAACTAGACCTACCTTAGTTACAAAGATTTGCAATTTTGTGGATTTAACTAGATGCTATTGGCATTTTGTTCAGGGTTTCTCCACCATATAAACTATGTTGACAAACTTACCCATTAAAATGTAGCATTTCATTGTCAGATGATTATGATGAGAGATTCCAAAAGCTCATGATATTGGTGACAACCATACCTATTTTAACTTTGTTTGAAGAGGATGTTGATTTCATCGTGTATTGCAATGCGTCGAGGGTCGGGTTAGGAGGTGTCTTGATTCAATAAAGGAAGGTGATTACCTATGCCTTGAGACAATTAAAGTTAGATGAGAAGAATTTTGCCACTCAGGACTTAGAGTTGGTAGCAGTTGTCTTCGTGTTGAAATTATGGCAACATTATTAATATGCCGCCAAAATGTGACCCTTTTGATGCTTTAAATTTGGAATTTGGTCTGTTCTCTAGTGCATTTTAGTAGATTTGATGTGAATTTGTGTTTTTTAAGGAAATATAATGCGGCATGACTTTGATGGAGAGTTGCAAAACTATGCTATTTTTAGATTTTTATGAGCCTATCTACAGTGGACAAAAGTGGAAATTTACAAGAACATTATATGCACCGTGGTCCAAAGTACAACCCATAAAATAGGGGTCATTGATAAAGAGGATGAAGACCATTATTCCAATCTATTAGCTGACTCTATAGGCTGTAATCCAGAGTACGAATCGTAGTTTGATGTTCATGGACGTACACCTAATTCTGCATAGAAGAAACTATGACTGAAGACCACGAGCTACAAAGCAAAGTATGATATGTAATCCCTCTTGTGGAACCTGCCAAATCTAGTTATCCTTATTCATTTCGAATTCAATTTTCTATGTGTATAGGTTTCTTGGTTTTCTCTAATGATGGTTATGCACTTTCTTAGTTCCAGAACTGAAAGTAACATTATGATATTTTATTTTCTAGTTTATTCATAATTTTTGGACATCTTCAACATTGAAACTCAACTGAAGCTTTTGGATTTTTGTTATTTTATTTTGAGTTGTAAGATTATAATTATGCATACATCAATAATCACCAATTAAAATACATCAAACATGAGTAGCTAAACCCACAACTAGGGAACCATGAAGAATTAACAAAGTAAAATAACAAAATTGGAAATCCTTGAATAGTGTGCATGCATGTATTGTTTATCTCTTCGTTTTGATTGCATTTTAACGGTTGCAAATGTTAGAACTCGCATTATTCTTACTTCCAAACCAAAGGGGTAAAAAATTTTAAAAGGGATAAATAACATAGATTTGATGTGACTACAGTCATCTAATTAGCCTGAACGAACCTACGAATGGCTAAAATTTGGGATTATGGTAAGGGTTAGTAATGCGTACACCCTAGATAGTCAATGTCACGTGTTAAAATTCATCTATTTGCCAGAACAAGGACTTAACTGAACCTAACTTACTAGTTCTGCATGTTAAACACTAGAAGGGGTTACTATCATGAGGTTATACTGCGTTATAATTCATGGGGAATAAAATACCGTAGTTGTGTTCCTTCACTGATTTCTTAAATACTTTCATACAACCTGATTAGAGAATAGGTTTTATTTATTGATTTATTTAATTATAAACCCTCTCCTAGAAATAAGTGGGTTAATAACTCGAATCCACATCAATTGAACTAGGTCTGAACCATGTTTGTTGTGGGATCGACCCTAACTTTGGTTAGGTTCTATACTTGAAGCATCTGCTTACACTTTTAGCAGGAGGTGTAATTTGGGCATTATCAAATTTTAGTGTCGTTGCTGGGGAATACGACTTTTGGATCAGATTATTTGGTTAGTTTGACTATTAATCCTTATTTTTGAATTTTACTCTTTTTTAGTTTTTTTTTTAAATTCTTAGGCACAGTGTATGCCTAATAGATGCGTGACTCTATACGTTCCTGAATTGCAAAGAACTTTAAGGAGAACAGCTCATGATAAGGATCATCGAGAAGTAGATGATGCAATTGACCAACTTAGAATAGAGGAGGATAATATGCATCACAACCCACTTTTTAATTGTAAACAATACTCACCTCAAGAGAATGATGGTCCACCTGCATAAAGAGATAGGCTTGGTGCATGGAACAACTTTGGACTTGGTCTGAACACAGTGGATGTCACAGGCGCCATTGTGCTACCACTACTTCCAATGGATACTAAGTTCACTATTTTGAGTGGGTTATTGTAGATTCTACAACATAGAGGGTTGTTTTTGGGACTAAAATATGAGGATCTATATGCTCATTTACACAATGTTGTGTTTTTTTATAAGAGAATGTTGGGAACCCAAATTTTATCCGTGGATGTCATTAGGCTCCATGTTTTCCCATTGTCTCTTACTAATTACGCAACTGTGTGGTTCTGAGCTCCTATACAACTCAATCTCAACATGGGTAGAGATGCAAAAAGCGTTCTTGGAGAGATACTTTTCATAGTCAAAGAAGTTAAAGCCTAAGGAAATAATTAACAACTTCCAACAAACATTGGGAGAGTCCACAAGTGCAACATCAGAGCAATTTACAAACTACTTGAGGAGTGTCCCAGATCGTAGAATCATAGAGGATTCATAGCTAGAAATCTTCTATAGACCCTTGGATGACAATGGTAAGGCAGTGGTAGACACAATCACTGGAGGGTCTTCTATGAATTGCACTTTTGCAGTGGCTTCCTATAGACTTGAAAAGATAGCAAAGACCAATAGAGCATGGGGTACAAGAGATACAAAAATCACTAGGAGCTCTTTCTCAGTTAGTATAAGTTTGGACGAAGCAAAGATGAATCATGAAGTCCTCTAAGAGCTTGCGATGATAAATACCAATGTTGGTCTTTTGAGGAAGCAAAATCAAGAAAGGGTCAATGCGGTGAGGCAACAAGGGAGAGCACTAAATATATGATGAATACATCTATGAGGAGGAAGCATACTTTATCAATGGTCAGATAGGGAATTTTTGAACCAACACCCAAGGATCTAATCAAGATCATTGACACCAAGGTCAACGAAATCAAGGTCGGAACTATAATGATAACGGTCAGGTCTACTCCAAAACTAGTAAGGAGTACGAAGATTGTTGTCAATATATAGTCCAACTAAAATGTCGGGATCAATGCCATAGGGAACAATATGAGGGTTATTAAAATGACTAAGGATCACGAGTGACTCTTTTGAATCCGAAACACAAAAAAATGAATATTGCAAACTACGGAAAATTAAGCTACAAACAAAAATGAAGAAAATGGGACTTGGAGCAATGAAATAGCAAGCAAGGTATCAAAGGACTTGGAGAAATGTAAATCAACTAGAACTTAAACGATCAATTGCACATCGCTTCGAATTATCTTATGAGTATTCTAGATTGCTTGAAACTACTAATATTTCTCAATTCAAAGTAGTGTCTACACGTGAATCTACTCGATCTCACATGCAAATGAATAGCAAACCAATCTAAGATCTTAGCCAATTGAATTCCTTTTGGACTTCAGCTAATTCAACAAAGACCCATAGCCAATTGGATCCTTTTGGACTTTAACTAATTCAACAAAGACCCATAGCTATCATGCAAACCCTCCACTACGATTATACACTCTCATACTATAAACGAAGATCTTAACTTAGATTTGAGTTTCAGACCTCAAATCATCAAATAATATTTGAAGGCTAGCATAAATCTATATTCAATTGAGCACAGTTAAAGAAAATTAGGGAGAAATCACTTGAACTAAAAGACAATTATTAACTATATATAAAGCCAAACGTTCAATTCAAACACCCATATATAATTCTAAATCAATTGGTCAATTATACCAACAATTCTTAGAAAGACAAAATAGGGAAATGAGGAATAAGTTCAAGATATTGCAAACTAGACCACTATCTTTATTTGAAAGGTGAATTATAGAGAAACTTGCTTTCTGCTCCTAATGCCAAGCTAAACCTTCAACCTAATGTGTATTTTCTTCTTCTTCTCTATTGGAAATTGATGAAAGATAGAGTTGTTCTTCTGTTGTGTGTGTATAACAAGTAGGATCAGCCCATGTGAAATTCTAATTTTGCCCTTTTTACTTGAACCTCAACCCTCAGTATAACAGCAGGTCAGTCGCTAAAGTGGGGTTGCTATAGCAAAGGAACTCTCTCAAAAGAGACATCCACATTCTGGTGGCAGGTCATTATAGTGACATCTGACCTTTGCTATAGCGAAGGTTTGACTTGGTTGGCCCTTCGCTATTGAGAACATTAGGACACTTTGGCAATATTAAAAAATCCACTGGTTTTGATGGTTTAATTCATTTTGAGCCTTCCTCCATATATCATCTTTTTCTTCATCAAACTCCTTTTTAGCATAAATACCTGCAAAATGAACAAGTCAAAATATAATTAGTGATAGCATCATACGAAGCTTTACTCCATTGAAGGATAAGGACGAAAAGGATGAAGCTTTAGAAGATCAAAGAAGGCCCATAACAATATCTCAAACCAAGGAGTTTAATGATAAGCTCAATGGGCTTTAGTTGCAGATCCAAAAGTGTCTTGCTGGGGAAGAAGAGCTAAAGCCCAAGGAGAATGAATTATCCAAATGCTACAATTATTTGGTAGCCCAAATTCAAGTCCAAGAGGGAGAATTTTAGGGTAAAATTTCGTGCAAATAAGGAGAAAAAGAGTCCAAGAATCAGCTACAACAAAGGTTGCTTTCTATCTAAGTTTGGAGAGAAAACTATCAAACTTTTCAAGATTGTCAAGATTCTTTTCCTAGTTGGGTTTTACTTTATTTCTTTATTTATATATAGGTTATTAGTGCTTTTCTTGTTCTATTTAAGGTATCCTAGTACCATTTAATAATTTCCTAGAACTACTAGGCCTATTTCTAGTTAAGGTTACTTTATTTCCTTTCTAGAGTAGGATTCATCTTGTAATGTTCTTTCTAGGTTTTGGATACTCCTTGGGCCTAACCTAAGGAGTCTTGAACGTCCAAAGACCCTATAATATATATAGGAGTTTTTTTTCTTTCATTAAATATAAATAGATTAATATTAATAATATTTGAGAAAGTTCTTTTGAACCTTTGTGACTTGTTCTTTGAGAATTTATCTTTAAACCTTTACCAGTTCATAGTTTGAGGTATAAAGTAATTTCTTCTTGTGATATCTTTGATTTCTTTTTGGTATTCTTTAGAAGGTGATTAGTTTACAAAATAATTATTGTCTTTAGTGACTCATAAAGTGGTCAAGATCCAAATCTAACGGTTTGCTTCGTTTTCTCAAGTAAAGACGTTAGCTTTCTTTCATAAATCTTTACATTGTTACTTGGATCTTGTCCAGGCCTTAGACTATCAATTCCATGAAATTTCTTGGATCTTTCCTTTGAATTTTCCATATCTTTACTTAGTTTTTCTCTTTCTTTTTTCGTTATTGCTTCCGCATTCTAATATTCAGTCCATATTAGTGTTTCTTCTAACCCCGATCCTACCAAGTGGTATTACAGCGGTTCTATCAAGATTTCGTTCTTGATAAGTCTTGGGATTTCTTGAATATAAAGAGCAAAACAAATTTTAAAAAAGAAAATAAAAAAGGAGATAACTTGCTCTCCAAGAAATCTGTTTACTTACCTTCGAAATCTTGCATTAGTTATTTCCAAAAAAAGGGAATTAAGAAGAGGGGATTCTAAATCTTTGAGAATAAGGGAAATTTTTTTCTTATTCTGATATAATTCTAAGAAAGTTCCTTTTATTCGTGCTTTGTTTCAACTAAATTCTACTTGTCCTAGGACTAGTTTTTTACTTTCTTTTGTGCCCCAAAAATCTATATATTTAATTACTAAGAACTTGATACTTGTTTGGTTTTAATTATAAATCTACCAAGTACACTTATTCAAAGGTTATTTGAGGGGAAAAAGACAAGTGTGGGTGAACTTAAAAGATGGTAAAAGCCATATTAAGTGTGTGATACTTGATATTTTTTTTAAAGATGTCTAATTCAGGTGGTGATGAGGAAATGACTCATTTAGAAGCCGAGATCAAAGGAAGGAATGGCTTCACCCTTCAAGCTATGCACCAACAATGTTAGAGATGGAACTTTCAATTTTAAGATATGAGGAATATGATTACCGAGCAGAATGAGACCATAGTTGTAATTAGGAGGGCGAATAATGTTGTACCACCCAATAATGTTAGACCCCAAGTTACAAGAAATATAGCCATGTCCCTTTTGTAAATCCTGAATATGATAATGATGATTTTGATTGGTGAATTTAATCTAGAAGGAAAATATAGGAGGGGACAAAGAGGTAGAGTAGAAGATATACTATAAGTAGTATAAAAATGAAGATGCTATATTTAAAGGGGACAAGGGACCCAGACTTGTATCTTGATTGGGAGAGACGAGTTGAAGGCAAGACTGTAGATCTCTTTGAAAATATGATGGCACAAACCTCAATCTGTCCCTAGCAAGCTTTATCCACCAAGAAGCAGTATAAACAGAAAATTCAACAACAACAAGTTTAACTTTCTTACCCTCAGAGTAGTTGTGACAATCAAAAGACAGCTTCAACTCGTCTCTCCCAATCAAGATACAAGTCTGGGTCCCTTGTCCCCTTTAAATATAGCATCTTCATTTTTATACTACTTATAGTATATCTTCTACTCTACCTCTTTGTCCCCTCCTATATTTTCCTTCTAGATTAAATTCACCAATCAAAATCATCATTATCATATTCAGGATTTACAAAAGGGACATGGCTATATTTCTTGTAACTTGGGGTCTAACATTATTGGGTGGTACAACATTATTCGCCCTCCTAATTACAACTATGGTCTCATTCTGCTCGGTAATCATATTCCTCATATCTTAAAATTGAAAGTTCCATCTCTAACATTGTTGGTGCATAGCTTGAAGGGTGAAGCCATTCCTTCCTTTGATCTCGGCTTCTAAATGAGTCATTTCCTCATCACCACCTGAATTAGACATCTTTAAAAAAAATATCAAGTATCACACACTTAATATGGCTTTTACCATCTTTTAAGTTCACCCACACTTGTCTTTTTCCCCTCAAATAACCTTTGAATAAGTGTACTTGGTAGATTTATAATTAAAACCAAACAAGTATCAAGTTCTTAGTAATTAAATATATAGATTTTTGGGGCACAAAAGAAAGTAAAAAACTAGTCCTAGGACAAGTAGAATTTAGTTGAAACAAAGCACGAATAAAAGGAACTTTCTTAGAATTATATCAGAATAAGAAAAAAATTTCCCTTATTCTCAAAGATTTAGAATCCCCTCTTCTTAATTCCCTTTTTTTGGAAATAACTAATGCAAGATTTCGAAGGTAAGTAAACAGATTTCTTGGAGAGCAAGTTATCTCCTTTTTTATTTTCTTTTTTAAAATTTGTTTTGCTCTTTATATTCAAGAAATCCCAAGACTTATCAAGAACGAAATCTTGATAGAACCGCTGTAATACCACTTGGTAGGATCGGGGTTAGAAGAAACACTAATATGGACTGAATATTAGAATGCGGAAGCAATAACGAAAAAAGAAAGAGAAAAACTAAGTAAAGATATGGAAAATTCAAAGGAAAGATCCAAGAAATTTCATGGAATTGATAGTCTAAGGCCTGGACAAGATCCAAGTAACAATGTAAAGATTTATGAAAGAAAGCTAACGTCTTTACTTGAGAAAACGAAGCAAACCGTTAGATTTGGATCTTGACCACTTTATGAGTCACTAAAGACAATAATTATTTTGTAAACTAATCACCTTCTAAAGAATACCAAAAAGAAATCAAAGATATCACAAGAAGAAATTACTTTATACCTCAAACTATGAACTGGTAAAGGTTTAAAGATAAATTCTCAAAGAACAAGTCACAAAGGTTCAAAAGAACTTTCTCAAATATTATTAATATTAATCTATTTATATTTAATGAAAGAAAAAAAACTCCTATATATATTATAGGGTCTTTGGACGTTCAAGACTCCTTAGGTTAGGCCCAAGGAGTATCCAAAACCTAGAAAGAACATTACAAGATGAATCCTACTCTAGAAAGGAAATAAAGTAACCTTAACTAGAAATAGGCCTAGTAGTTCTAGGAAATTATTAAATGGTACTAGGATACCTTAAATAGAACAAGAAAAGCACTAATAACCTATATATAAATAAAGAAATAAAGTAAAACCCAACTAGGAAAAGAATCTTGACAATCTTGAAAAGTTTGATAGTTTTCTCTCCAAACTTAGATAGAAAGCAACCTTTGTTGTAGCTGATTCTTGGACTCTTTTTCTCCTTATTTGCACGAAATTTTACCCTAAAATTCTCCCTCTTGGACTTGAATTTGGGCTACCAAATAATTGTAGCATTTGGATAATTCATTCTCCTTGGGCTTTAGCTCTTCTTCCCCAGCAAGACACTTTTGGATCTGCAACTAAAGCCCATTGAGCTTATCATTAAACTCCTTGGTTTGAGATATTGTTATGGGCCTTCTTTGATCTTCTAAAGCTTCATCCTTTTCGTCCTTATCCTTCAATGGAGTAAAGCTTCGTATGATGCTATCACTAATTATATTTTGACTTGTTCATTTTGCAGGTATTTATGCTAAAAAGGAGTTTGATGAAGAAAAAGATGATATATGGAGGAAGGCTCAAAATGAATTAAACCATCAAAACCAGTGGATTTTTTAATATTGCCAAAGTGTCCTAATGTTCTCAATAGCGAAGGGCCAACCAAGTCAAACCTTCGCTATAGCAAAGGTCAGATGTCACTATAATGACCTGCCACCAGAATGTGGATGTCTCTTTTGAGAGAGTTCCTTTGCTATAGCAACCCCACTTTAGCGACTGACCTGCTGTTATACTGAGGGTTGAGGTTCAAGTAAAAAGGGCAAAATTAGAATTTCACATGGGCTGATCCTACTTGTTATACACACACAACAGAAGAACAACTCTATCTTTCATCAATTTCCAATAGAGAAGAAGAAGAAAATACACATTAGGTTGAAGGTTTAGCTTGGCATTAGGAGCAGAAAGCAAGTTTCTCTATAATTCACCTTTCAAATAAAGATAGTGGTCTAGTTTGCAATATCTTGAACTTATTCCTCATTTCCCTATTTTGTCTTTCTAAGAATTGTTGGTATAATTGACCAATTGATTTAGAATTATATATGGGTGTTTGAATTGAACGTTTGGCTTTATATATAGTTAATAATTGTCTTTTAGTTCAAGTGATTTCTCCCTAATTTTCTTTAACTGTGCTCAATTGAATATAGATTTATGCTAGCCTTCAAATATTATTTGATGATTTGAGGTCTGAAACTCAAATCTAAGTTAAGATCTTCGTTTATAGTATGAGAGTGTATAATCGTAGTGGAGGGTTTGCATGATAGCTATGGGTCTTTGTTGAATTAGTTAAAGTCCAAAAGGATCCAATTGGCTATGGGTCTTTGTTGAATTAGCTGAAGTCCAAAAGGAATTCAATTGGCTAAGATCTTAGATTGGTTTGCTATTCATTTGCATGTGAGATCGAGTAGATTCACGTGTAGACACTACTTTGAATTGAGAAATATTAGTAGTTTCAAGCAATCTAGAATACTCATAAGATAATTCGAAGCGATGTGCAATTGATCGTTTAAGTTCTAGTTGATTTACATTTCTCCAAGTCCTTTGATACCTTGCTTGCTATTTCATTGCTCCAAGTCCCATTTTCTTCATTTTTGTTTGTAGCTTAATTTTCCGTAGTTTGCAATATTCATTTTTTTGTGTTTCGGATTCAAAAGAGTCACTCGTGATCCTTAGTCATTTTAATAACCCTCATATTGTTCCCTATGGCATTGATCCCGACATTTTAGTTGGACTATATATTGACAACAATCTTCGTACTCCTTACTAGTTTTGGAGTAGACCTGACCGTTATCATTATAGTTCCGACCTTGATTTCGTTGACCTTGGTGTCAATGATCTTGATTAGATCCTTGGGTGTTGGTTCAAAAATTCCCTATCTGACCATTGATAAAGTATGCTTCCTCCTCATAGATGTATTCATCATATATTTAGTGCTCTCCCTTGTTGCCTCACCGCATTGACCCTTTCTTGATTTTGCTTCCTCAAAAGACCAACATTGGTATTTATCATCGCAAGCTCTTAGAGGACTTCATGATTCATCTTTGCTTCGTCCAAACTTATACTAACTGAGAAAGAGCTCCTAGTGATTTTTGTATCTCTTGTACCCCATGCTCTATTGGTCTTTGCTATCTTTTCAAGTCTATAGGAAGCCACTGCAAAAGTGCAATTCATAGAAGACCCTCCAGTGATTGTGTCTACCACTGCCTTACCATTGTCATCCAAGGGTCTATAGAAGATTTCTAGCTATGAATCCTCTATGATTCTACGATCTGGGACACTCCTCAAGTAGTTTGTAAATTGCTCTGATGTTGCACTTGTGGACTCTCCCAATGTTTGTTGGAAGTTGTTAATTATTTCCTTAGGCTTTAACTTCTTTGACTATGAAAAGTATCTCTCCAAGAACGCTTTTTGCATCTCTACCCATGTTGAGATTGAGTTGTATAGGAGCTCAGAACCACACAGTTGCGTAATTAGTAAGAGACAATGGGAAAACATGGAGCCTAATGACATCCACGGATAAAATTTGGGTTCCCAACATTCTCTTATAAAAAAACACAACATTGTGTAAATGAGCATATAGATCCTCATATTTTAGTCCCAAAAACAACCCTCTATGTTGTAGAATCTACAATAACCCACTCAAAATAGTGAACTTAGTATCCATTGGAAGTAGTGGTAGCACAATGGCGCCTGTGACATCCACTGTGTTCAGACCAAGTCCAAAGTTGTTCCATGCACCAAGCCTATCTCTTTATGCAGGTGGACCATCATTCTCTTGAGGTGAGTATTGTTTACAATTAAAAAGTGGGTTGTGATGCATATTATCCTCCTCTATTCTAAGTTGGTCAATTGCATCATCTACTTCTCGATGATCCTTATCATGAGCTGTTCTCCTTAAAGTTCTTTGCAATTCAGGAACGTATAGAGTCACGCATCTATTAGGCATACACTGTGCCTAAGAATTTAAAAAAAAAACTAAAAAAGAGTAAAATTCAAAAATAAGGATTAATAGTCAAACTAACCAAATAATCTGATCCAAAAGTCGTATTCCCCAGCAACGACACTAAAATTTGATAATGCCCAAATTACACCTCCTGCTAAAAGTGTAAGCAGATGCTTCAAGTATAGAACCTAACCAAAGTTAGGGTCGATCCCACAACAAACATGGTTCAGACCTAGTTCAATTGATGTGGATTCGAGTTATTAACCCACTTATTTCTAGGAGAGGGTTTATAATTAAATAAATCAATAAATAAAACCTATTCTCTAATCAGGTTGTATGAAAGTATTTAAGAAATCAGTGAAGGAACACAACTACGGTATTTTATTCCCCATGAATTATAACGCAGTATAACCTCATGATAGTAACCCCTTCTAGTGTTTAACATGCAGAACTAGTAAGTTAGGTTCAGTTAAGTCCTTGTTCTGGCAAATAGATGAATTTTAACACGTGACATTGACTATCTAGGGTGTACGCATTACTAACCCTTACCATAATCCCAAATTTTAGCCATTCGTAGGTTCGTTCAGGCTAATTAGATGACTGTAGTCACATCAAATCTATGTTATTTATCCCTTTTAAAATTTTTTACCCCTTTGGTTTGGAAGTAAGAATAATGCGAGTTCTAACATTTGCAACCGTTAAAATGCAATCAAAACGAAGAGATAAACAATACATGCATGCACACTATTCAAGGATTTCCAATTTTGTTATTTTACTTTGTTAATTCTTCATGGTTCCCTAGTTGTGGGTTTAGCTACTCATGTTTGATGTATTTTAATTGGTGATTATTGATGTATGCATAATTATAATCTTACAACTCAAAATAAAATAACAAAAATCCAAAAGCTTCAGTTGAGTTTCAATGTTGAAGATGTCCAAAAATTATGAATAAACTAGAAAATAAAATATCATAATGTTACTTTCAGTTCTGGAACTAAGAAAGTGCATAACCATCATTAGAGAAAACCAAGAAACCTATACACATAGAAAATTGAATTCGAAATGAATAAGGATAACTAGATTTGGCAGGTTCCACAAGAGGGATTACATATCATACTTTGCTTTGTAGCTCGTGGTCTTCAGTCATAGTTTCTTCTATGCAGAATTAGGTGTACGTCCATGAACATCAAACTACGATTCGTACTCTGGATTACAGCCTATAGAGTCAGCTAATAGATTGGAATAATGGTCTTCATCCTCTTTATCAATGACCCCTATTTTATGGGTTGTACTTTGGACCACGGTGCATATAATGTTCTTGTAAATTTCCACTTTTGTCCACTGTAGATAGGCTCATAAAAATCTAAAAATAGCATAGTTTTGCAACTCTCCATCAAAGTCATGCCGCATTATATTTCCTTAAAAAACACAAATTCACATCAAATCTACTAAAATGCACTAGAGAACAGACCAAATTCCAAATTTAAAGCATCAAAAGGGTCACATTTTGGCGGCATATTAATAATGTTGCCATAATTTCAACACGAAGACAACTGCTACCAACTCTAAGTCCTGAGTGGCAAAATTCTTCTCATCTAACTTTAATTGTCTCAAGGCATAGGTAATCACCTTCCTTTATTGAATCAAGACACCTCCTAACCCGACCCTCGACGCATTGCAATACACGATGAAATCAACATCCTCTTCAAACAAAGTTAAAATAGGTATGGTTGTCACCAATATCATGAGCTTTTGGAATCTCTCATCATAATCATCTGACAATGAAATGCTACATTTTAATGGGTAAGTTTGTCAACATAGTTTATATGGTGGAGAAACCCTGAACAAAATGCCAATAGCATCTAGTTAAATCCACAAAATTGCAAATCTTTGTAACTAAGGTAGGTCTAGTTCAGCCTCGAACAATGTCAATCTTAGGTGGATCGACCCTGATGTCCCCTTTGGATACTACATTTCATAAAATGCTATTGAAATGAGCCAAAATTCACATTTGAAGAACTTAGCATACAATTTCTCCTCTCTTAGCCACTACAACACATTCCTCAAACGCTTGTCATGATCGACCTCAGTCTTGGAGTAGACCAAGATATCCTCAATAGAGATAATTACCAACGAAACCTTGTATGTATGAAACACTCCATAAATGTTACAAAGGCATTGGTCAGTCCAAATGATATCACAAAAAAGTCATGACAGTTGTATCTAGTCCGAAAAGTAGTCCTAAAAACATCAGACGACCTGATCTTCAGTTGATGGTACCCAAACCTTAAATCAATCTTGGAAAACAATAATCTTCCTAAAGTTGGTCAAATAAATCATCAACTCTAGAAACTGGGTATTTGTCCTTGACAGTAACCTTGTTCAACTGTCTGTAGTCTATGCACATCCTCGTAGACCCATCTTCCTTCTTCACAATAGAACTAAAGCACCCCTAGGTGATATACTATAATGAATAAACCCCTTACTCAATAAATCCTGAAGCTAATCCTTTAACTCTTTCAACTCTATCGAATGTATACAGTAACTAAGAAATAGAAATGGGCTTAGTGCTTGGCTCAACATCAATAGCTAAGTCAATATCTCAATCGAGAGGGACTCTAAAAAGGCTTAGGAAACATGAACTCTTAAACCATAGGATTAGACCGTATCAGAAGTGAATCAACACCGGTATATTGAATAAATGCCAAATAAGATAAGCAACCTCTATTAATCAACTTTTGAGCCCTGATATAGGCGATAATTTTTACTAAGATAGGAGCGACACAAACTCTTCCACTCTATTTTTGACCTACTAGGCATAGGTAGGATCACTATCTTGGTTTGACAATCAAGAATAACACGGTATAGAGAAAGCCAATGTATACCAAAAAAGACATCGAAGTCTACCATATCAAGAATAATCATGTCTACCCAAGAATCATAACACATCAAAGATATAAGACATGATCGATACACTCGATCCACCACTAAGGGATCTTCTACTAGGGTGAAACATGTACACGCACAGGCATATTATCACATAATAATTCAAATCCAGCAGTGTAGTAGGTAGACACATATAAATAAGTAGATCAAGGATTAAGCAATACAGATGTGGGTCGATGGAAACTAGAATAATACCTATGATAATTACATCTCAGACCTCAACCTCGGGTCTCCCGAGGATGGCATAGAAATGAGCTCCCCAACCTCCACCTGTCTGAGTTACTCTTCTATCACCCTACTAAACCAGGATACCACGCGCTCCTCTACCTCCGGTATAACCACTTCTATCAAGCTGAACCCTGATATCACCCCTAGTTTGTGAGGCCAGGCCTCTAATTGGAGGTAGTAGATCTCCAACTAGTACTATTGAATAAGTATGGTGTGGACCTAAATGAGTCAGCAATGGACATTGACAAATCATATGACTAGGATCCCCACAATCAAAGCAAGATCTTCGGTCAAAAATGGTTATAATAGACCTGACGCACTACCCTGACTCTCTCTGCCCGCAGGCCTCTACTATGAACCAGATAACCTCTGACCAGAACTATAGGAACCATGATAACCTTGTCTACCTTCAGATGCCGAAACAATGCATGAACTCTTCAGCACTAAATTGAACCAGTCCTATGAATAGGACTTATACCTCTAGATGAGACAATAGAGAAGTAATCAAATGAATAGGTCATCTTAGGGTCCCTAAACTACTTCCTTTTTGTCAACTCTGCTTCTTTAGTGGTGCTCACCATGGATTGGAAGGAATCTCCTTCTTTAGACACCTAGAATACTACCTTACTGATAAACTAAGTCAACTCTCTCACAAATCTACAAACCCTCTCTATCTCATAAGGGTTGATGACAGTAGCATATCTAGCTTGCTGGCAAAATTGGATTTTATACTTAGTGACTAACAACTCGTCCTGCCTTCAACTCTCAAATCATATATGACTCTACTCTCTCAAGATCTAAATGAAAAAAGAATCATAAAAGGCACTAGAGAATTTCTCCCAAGTTATTAGAGGAGACCTAGTTGATAAGGATCTTAAATATGTCCTTTACCACTCCCTCACAGGTCCATGAAGCTAAAGAGGGACATAAAAAGTACCATGGGACTCAGCTAAACGTATAATCTCTAAACACTCTCTACAAAAAGTCAAAAAACTCATAAGCATCATCAGTTTTCCCACCATGAAACTGAGATGGGTCCATCTTCATAAACTTCTCATAATAGTGCTACTCATCCTTAGTCAATGCAGCTAATGGCACACCCTAACCCTCAACCATTGGTGTTGGATCTATCTCAACTATGGGATCTATTGGTGGTTATCCTATCAAACCGTGAACATCGGGGGCTTGCTGTTGGTCTAGAACCTGAACTCTCACTCTGGTATGCGATCAACCAAGTATGCTTATTGCACTACTAGTCTGTGCCATACTCTCGATCACACTCATGATCCTCAATAGAGTATCTTGAAATATGGTGTGAGTTCATACTCAGGAGAAATATGATCTTCTCTAACCTTGCGCTCGATAAAGATACCTCTCTCATGATCTCTAGTTAATGCTGCCCCTTGTGCTCATCCCCACCTCTACCTCATTCTCTAACTCTACCTCTACCTCGGGTTGGGATCTTAGTAACAATCTTGGGGGCCTCCTCTATCAAAAGCTGATACTCTAGTCCGGTATATCTACCAAAAGAGCATGTGACAACTCAACATCCATAATATAATCCACGTATGAATAAATTAAAAGAAGTAACAAAGAATTTCCTAATACTCTTCATAGCCTCGCAAGGATAAGTAATAGACATCTTTGTATTGATATTTAAAATTCTACTAGACTGGAATTGTACACATATGATATCTAAGTACTTAGGTCTCTAGTACTAATTCATTATAATTCAAAAACAGGGATGATGACACCTACATAACCCACCAAGGCAAGTCAACCTAAGAAGTTAAGCAATTTAAAGTGAGCGGGAATTTAAATAAAAGGAAGGAAATCTAACATATTATGAGTTGTAATAAGTGGAATTAATTCTAAAACCATCCAAGATAGGTGTCAGATGTACAAACCACTAACTCAATAGAAAGGAAAAATAGTACAAGTCTTAAAGTCTTTGTTCCCAAATAGAATGAAACATAAAGTAAACAGGTCTCGAGAGTTCACTGAAAAGACAAGTCGCTAATGCTCAAGCATCCAAAAGTGTAGTCTAATATGAAAATAAAGAGATCAGGAGGTACCAGGCTCAGAACCTACATAAGTGGAGAAACAATGGGTGAGTACCAAAAACATGGTACCCAGTAAATGAATTCTAAAGTCCTATAAAACTATGAAAAACACAAGTACTTCTATCATTCCAACCACATACCTCCATAACTACAATCCTACACACACAAAAATCAGCATACATAATATACGTATCCACCATACAAGAATAAAGGAAAACAATAGATAATTTTGAAATATTTATAAGTAAAGGATTAACTAGTATATCACACTTCATACATATTTCACATTAATATAATGAGTGAAATGAGATGGGATGTGATAAAGTGCAATGATACTGTGCAATTGTAACGACCCCAAAAAGTGCCTGAAAATGTGTCTTAGAAGTGCCCGAAATTCTAATTTCCATATATCTCAAAATTTGTGCATGATATAAAAAATCTGACCTTATATTCTTGTTTAAGAGGCAAAATTAGGTGGGAAATAGGTCTAACCGGAATTGTAGAGCAACTTTAGCAAAATCCAAAATTTTAAAGTGTCAAATTCTAGTGTGTAGTGCACGTTCTTGGAAGGACATGCCTCTGTGTTATTCTTGTTCAGTTTTTGTTGTCCGGTCCAAGGCCTTTAGGTCTTGGTCCTAAGCCTTCCCACACATGAAAATACCTATACTTAGCCATATTTTGCATTCATATCATACAAGACATTCTCCGATACTCACTCAAATGCTTAGGCTTATATTTCTCTCAAATTTTAAGTGCCAAAACCCTCTCCGGATCTTAAGGAATTCAACCAAGCTTCAAGTCTCCATCTCCAATCTTCATTAAGTTCATCTCCAAAGCTAAGGTATACGGGTTTCTTTCATGGGTTCCTTTCACCCATGATGTCCAAACTTTCTTTTCTTACAAATTACATTATTTAAAGATGATTTACTCATGGATCTTATTTATTATGAAAATCACCGCACATTATGTTGAGGTTTATGAAATTGTGACTGTTTTGCTATATTTGGGCTATGAAACTAAGATCTATTATGAGATTTGATGAAGGATTTTCATGTGTGCTACCTGAGGGTGTTACCAAATATATATTAATGGTTTTACATTGAATTTTCTAGCATGATTTCACTCTTGAATTGCATGGTTTAACACTAGCACTACACACCCTCTAAGTGTTTGATAAAATGTTCGATTATAGTTTCTTGAGGAATTGAAGATCCAATTCATCTCTTATGAGTTGAATGACTAAATGATGATTCAATGATGATAGAATTATGATGAAAGTGATGTATGTATATGACGACTTTAGGATGACGATAGGAATGTTTATGTGAGTTGCTTTCATGAAGGGATACCTATGGTGTTGCAAGTAAATTGTTGAGTTTCCATGTTTGTTTTGCTCTTGAGAAAATGGAGAAGGTCTTTCCCTTGTTGTTTGAAATGTAATGTTGTGATAAGCTAGTTCTATGATCCCTACCGAAAAGGCCATGCCGTAAGGTAAAAAGATTAATGATCCCTACCGAAAAGATCATATCATAAGGTATAGACCCCCTACCAAAAAGGTCATACCGTAAGGTAGAATAACTAATGATTCCTACCGAAAAGATCATATTGTAAGGTATGGACACCCTACCAAAAAGGCCATGTCGTAAGGTAGAAGGACTAATGTTTCCACCAAAAAGATTATATCGTAATGTGTGGACATTCTATCGAAAAGGCTATGCCGTAAGGTAGAATGAGTCACGACTCCTACCCAAAAGATTATATCATAAAGTAGGGGACTTCTTACACTACCTATCAAAAAGACTATGTCGTACGGTAGGGGTATTGGTAACACTCTCGAAAAAGGTTATACCGTAAGGCGAGTGGGGGCCATATGATCCATTTCATAAAGATTGGTAAGAAAGGTTTGAGTATATATTCCATATAGAGTTTACATTCCTTGATCATGATTTACAAGCATATTTTACATTAAGCATTGATCATGCATATCATATTGATGTTACACCTATTCTTTGCTTATGATGATGCATTTTGACTAGGTTGTCTATCCCTTGCAGCATTGCATCCTACATACTTAGTATATTCAAACGTACTAACGCATACTCTATGCCTACATGATGTTACCATATAGGAACCGGTGTACCGCTTGATTATCTTTCTCCTCCATGTGGCTAGTATGCGTATCTTTCAAGCTAGTTGGTGAGTCCTCCATTCTGGGGACGTTACTTATGATCTCTTGCTATGTATTGAAACTATCTTTCTTTTATGTATACATTAACTATGAGGGCGAACCCGGTCGCTTGTCTTGGCCCCCACTCTTATCTATGTAGTAGAGGTGTTGTTGGACATGATATGTATCTATGTTATGAGTCTTGACTCTCTTATTTCTTGATGTTATGATATAAAAGTTTATCCTTATTCCCAATTCCCTTGCTTATGCTTATTTCTTTACTGTCATTTTAATTGCTTCCGCGACCAAGGATGTGTAATGATATGATATGAGGCTTGTTTGGGGTTCCTTCGGGTTCTCCATTCGCCAGTCACATCTAGGCCGTAGGCTTAGGTTATGACAAAGATGATACCAAAGCACTAGCTTGTTAGATCCTCAGAGTCTAACACACCGCATTGATTAGAGTCATATTCATTGTTGTGTTGTGCACCAAAACTATGAGTAGGAGGCTATGAGACATTTTAGGAGATGTTTCCCTTCTTCATATTCTAAGTCGTGCTATAGATTTGAAGTAAGTCCTTTACCTCCCCCAACAATTGTTCTTTGCCATGCTAGATGATCATGCCTAACACAACAGAAAGAAGAGCCCGCGCTCCCAAGGGACAACCGGCTAATGGAGAGCTTCGGGAGGCTCTCACTTTGCTTGCACAAATTGTGGCCAACCAAGCCAATAAAGGGGCCTAAGCCCCTCATGCTCCTACACCAACTTCTCGGGTGAGAACTTCATGAGAATGAGCCCATCAGAGTTCTATGGGTCAAGGGTAGATGAAGACCAACAAGAGTTTATTGATGAGACTTATAATGTATTGGGCATCATGGATGTTAGATCGGAAGATAAGGCGGAGTTGGCGTCCAACCAACTCAAAGGGGTACCGCAAACATGGTACAATTAATGGAGGAAGGAGAAGGGAGTCAACAATGTGTTTCTATGGGATGAGTTCAAGGTGGCCTTTCTTAATCGCTTCTTTTATCTTGAGCTTAGGGAAGCCAAATTGGTAGAATTTATGAATTTGAGACAAGGGTCAATGAGTGTGAGGGAGTATGCCCTCAAGTTCAACAAACTCTCTAAGTATGCTCCTCACTTGGTTGCCGACCCAAGGGCTAGGATGAACAAGTTTGTGATGGATGTCTCTGACTTGGTGAATGAAAACTGCCGGTCCTCTATGTTGATTAATGATATGGATTTATCCCACCTCGTGATTTATGCCGAACAAATGGAGGAGGAGAAGTTGAGGAAAAGAATGAGTAATGAGGCCAAGAGGGCTTGGCTTGATAGTGGCTCCTAAGGTCTAGAGTCCGATGATGCTCCAAGCAAGAAGGTCGCTAAGAATGGGCTGTCAAACCCAAAGCCCTAAGGAAATGATGGGGTGACTCATCCTAGATTCCCAAAGTGCGGGAGGAAACATGGTGGTACATGTTGGAGGAAGACGGGTGCATGTTTTGGATGTGGGGAAATGGACCACAAAATTTCGGATTGCCCATATGCTCAAAACAAGGGTAAAGATGGTCATGTTAACCAAGGGGATACTCCAAGACATAATCGGTTCTATGCTCTTCAAAGGAGGCAAGAGGTAGATGAGGCACCTAATGTTGCTACCGGTATGTTGAAGTTTCCTTAACTAAGAGGTGTGTGCATTGTTGGGTACGAGTGCCACTATTCCCTTCATTATTCTTTTGTTGCTTGTGGCCTTCTTGTATGTGTCCTGAGTTGCTATGTGAATCTCTTGGTGAGTACCACTTTGTTGAGTCTATTGTTGCTAGAAGGTTCGTAAGTATTATTTTGTGGTTATGTGGTATCTAGGTCTTGCCTTGTGACTTTGTTCGATTGGATGTGGAGAGTTTGAGATCATACTTGGAGTGGATTGTTGCATGTATATTGTGTCTCTATTGATGGTAGGGCCCATAGAGTTAGATTCCAACTCCCTAATCACCCGGCTTTGAGTGGTAGTTCAGGGGTAAGTCCATCTCTCACTTTAGGGTGCAATTGATCTCCAAGGGATTGCATTTATCATCTTGTAAGAGTTAGCGGTGTTGAGCCTAAGTTATTTCAATTGGGTTGTTTTTGGTGACCAATGAGCTATTGAATGTACTTTCCGGTATGTTGAATTTGGGTTGGTGTCTTTTGGTTGAGTTATGCACCGATCACTCGTTAATAGGATCTTTAATCCCTACCTTGTTACATTTCTGGTGGTCCTTGGTGATGATGTGTTGATTATTTTTGGAAGCGAGGAAGAGCTTGTGAATCATTTGAGGGTGATGTTGTGAATTTGGAGGAGTTGAGGTTGCTTGTTAATTATGGGAAGTGGAGACCTTTGGGTGACAAGAAGGTGGATGGAGGAGTTCACCAGTTGACTAGGTTGGGTGAAGTTGAGAGTAGTGGTGTAAGGGCTTTGATGGCTCCGAATCTTCTAAGGTTAAAGGGGTCTAGTAAAATAAGGCTTTGATTTCCGTCTTGATAAAGTTGGAGGTCTTGGTGAGGGATGGTAGAGTGGAGGTTGTCTCTCAAGGGGGAGATGGTGACGTTTGGTACTAAGTCGCTTGTGTGTGTGTTTAAAGTTGATTGACAAAGATGACTCCGGGAAAGTTGATTGACAAAGATGATTTCGGGAGTCACCATTCCTTTCATTATTCCTTGTTGCTAGTAATATGTGGCTATGTGGGTCTATTGGTGCTAGAAAGGCTTATAAGGGTTGCTCCATATTCTTATTGCATAAAATCTTGCCTTATGATCTTGGTTGAATTTTTTTTGATGGATTGGAGGTCTTGAGGTGGTTTATGGTACCAAGTGGGTTATGTGTAATTAAGGTTGACAAATGAGTTTAGGATTATGAGTCCTTATAGAATGTAGAGGGAGGTTGGTAAGGTTGCATAACTGTGAAATAAACAAGGGATATGGTTGTGGTTTGTCCGGTTCTTCATGCTTTTAGGTTGAGGGGAATGTGTTGATGCCTCTAGTGTCAAAGAACTCTTTGAGGTTATGGGTGTCATGGAAGATAAGTTGACTTAGGAGAAGGTCCTGATGGAGGTATTGGATGGAAGGGTGGAAAGTTGACTAAAAAGGATGTGGTGTTTGTTAAGACTCTTTAGGAGGTTCGTCTAGTCCAAAGAGTCTCTCGGGGAGCGGGCATGGAGAAACAATATCTGTATCTATTTCATTTCTATTCAAGCTTATGATGACATGTCAAGTCCTTTCATGATTCCAAGCCTTATGTTTCAGCCTTGTATCATTTGCATGCATCCATGTTTATGTCGAAAAGTTCATGACGATTTCAACACTTATGTTGGTGTTTTGAAAATGGTATTTTAAATGTATTGTTGAATTCTTGTTGGGACTGAGTTATTCATAATTACTCTTCTCATATACATTTCTTTTACATTCGAGGATGAATGTTCCCAAGGGGGAGATATTTTAACGACCAACAAAAGATGCCCGAAAATGTGCCTCGGAAGTGCCCAGAATTCTAATTTCCATATATCTCAAAATCTGTGCATGGTATCGAAAACCAAACTTCATATTCTTTTTCAGGGGGCAAAATTGAGTAGTAAATAGGTCTAACCCAAATTTTAGAGCATCCATAGCATAATCCAAAATTTTAAAGTGTCAAATTCCAGTGTGTAGTGCACGTTCTTGGCGCGACACGCCTCTGTGTTATTTTTGTCTAATTTTTGTTGTTTGGTGTCCAAGACCTTTGGGTCTTGGTCCTAAGCCTTCCCACATGTGAAAATACATATACTTAGCCATATTTTGTCTTCATATCATATAAGACATTCCCCAATACTCACTCAAACACTTAGGCTTATATTTCTCTCATATTTCAAATGCCAAAACCCTCTTCGGATCTAAAGGAATTCAACCAAGATTCAAGTCTCTATCTCCAATATTCATTAAGTTCATCTCCAAGGCTAAGGTATACAGGTTTCTTTCATGGTTTCCTTTCACCCATGATGCCCAAGCTTCCTTTTCTTACAAATTTCATGATTTAAAGATGATTTACTCATGAGATTTGATGAAGGGTTTTGACGTGTGTTGCTTGAGGATATTACCAAGTATTTATTGATGGTTTTACATTGACTTTTGTAGCATGATTTCACTCTTAAATTGCATAGTTTTACACTAGCACTACACACCCTCTAAGTGTTTGATAAAATGTTCGGTTATGACTTCTTGAGGAATTGAAGGTCCAATGCATGTCTTATGAGTTGAATGACTAAATTATGACTTAATGATGATGGAATGATGATGAAAGTGATGAATATATATGATGAATTTATGATGATGATAGAAATGTTTATGTGAGTTGCTTTTATGAAGGAGTACCTATGCTGTTGCAAGTAGATTGTTGGGTTTCCATGTTTGTTGTTCTCTTGAGAAAATGGAGAAGGTCTTCCCTTGTTGTTTGAAATGTAATGTTGTGATAAGCTAGTTCTATGATCCCTGGCGAAAAGGTCGTGCCGTAATTTAGAAAGACTAATGATCCCTACTGATAATATCATATCATAAGGCATGGACCCCCTACCAAAAAGGCCATGCCATAAGGTAGAATAACTAATGGTTCCTACCGAAAAGATTATATCGTAAGGTATGGACACCCTACCGAAAAAGTCATGCCGTAAAGTAGAAAGACTAATAGTTTCCACCGAAAAGATCATATAGTAAGGTATGGATATTCTATCGAAAAGGCCATGCCGTAAGGTCGAATAAATCACGGCTCCTACCCAAAAGATTATATCATAAAGTAGGGGATGTGTTATACTACCTACCAAAAAGACTATGTCATACAATAGGAGTATTGGTAACACTATCGAAAAAGGTTATACCGTAAAGCGAATGGGGGCCATATGGTCCATTTCATTAAGGTTGGTAAGAAAGGTTTGAGTATATATTCCATATTGAGTTTACATTCCTTAATCATGATTCACAAGCATGTTTTAACTTAAGCATTGATCATGCATGTCATATTGACGTTACACCTATCCTTTTCTTATAATGATGCATTTCGATTACGTTGCCTATCGCTTGCTAGTATTGCATCATACATACTTAGTACATTCAAATGTACTAATGCATACTCTATGCCTACATGATGTTACCATGTTGGAATCGGTGTACCGCTTGATCATCCTCCTCCTCCACGTGGCTAGTATGATTGTCTCTCAAGCTAGTTGGTGAGTCCTCCATTCTGGGGACGTTACTTATGATCTCTTGCTATCTATTGAAACTATCTTTCTTTTATGTATATATTAACTATGAGGATGAGCCCGATCACTTGTCTTGGCTGCCACTCTTATCTATGTAGTAGAGGTGTTGTTGGACATGATATGTATTTATGTTATGAGTCTTGACTCTCTTGTTTCTTGATGTTATGATATGAAAGATTATCCTTAGTCCCAATTCCCTTGCTTATGCTTATTGCTTATTGTCATTTTAATTGCTTCTGTGGCCAAGGATGTGTAATGAGGCTTGTTTGGGATTCCTTCGGGTTCCCCATTCTCTGATAACATCTAGGCCCTACGCTTGGGTCGGGACAACAATGTAAAGTATTCGTGATGCATGTTTGCCCTATGATGCACATCCATTGATCACCTCAGTTTGGAACCTATGGGGGCCTCACAAGGACCATGTGTCCATCAAAAAAGATCTAGGCAAATACAAACCCATCGAAAGAGACCTCGGCAAAATCACACTCATCGAAAGAGACCTCGGCCACTAAAAGAGACCTCAATAAATAACACCATCCGGTAATGATCTCAACTCCAAGTAATCAATATCTCTTTCTTATCACTTTCTAAAATTCAATGTAGATAAGCATATGCACAAAGAATGACTGAGTATGGAATCAAATTCATGATGTCATGCCATTTAGCTCAACATTAACATCAATATGAATTCCACATTTGCATATCAATTCACAAAGCCATATTTTTACCTCATCTGGATCATTAATTCATTTCATGTAATACATATCTAAAACTTATTTTTGTTACACTCTAATCACACGAATAGGAAATACAAGGTTCAACATTCTTAACTACGGGTTAGAAATGCACTTGCCTTGGCCAAAAATCATGATCACTCTTATGGTGGACTTTTATCTGTCCAAATATACTCTAAAGCACTACAATCTATCCAAATAATGATTCACAATCAAATTTTGAAGCTAAAGACACAAAAATAGTGAAATTAGGGGGGAAAGTAAAACAGTCCAGAAAGTCAATATAAAAAAAATAAGGTTAAAACCTGAAATTTTTTTGTGAGAGTATTTCTCATGGAATTAGGAACCTAGTAGTGAAATTTTTGATAAAATAGAGTTGATCATCCCACAAGCACCATTTTTGTCAAAAAATTTGAGTTTAGTAAAAGCCCCAATATCTCCAATTGAAATCCTTATTTGAGGTTAAAATCAAAAAAATAATCAATGGAAAATGAAGATATAAGTCCGAAATAGTTTACCAAATGCAATCTTCACACAAAAAGAGTTAAAAATTCACCTAAATTGAGCTCCTAAAGTAAAAAAAAAATAGAGAAATATGGCTAAAACCTGACTTTTAGGGACTACTTATTCAGCGATAATTATCCCTTCACGATCGTGGCTCAGTTAGCCCATGATCGCAATGAACATACCATAAATCGCTTCAAGATCGCGGAGGATAATTTGATTGTGTCTCGCAATCGCGTGCTAGAGTGCCATAATCGCGATGAAAGAAACCAGCACCAGATATCAACAATTCACAAAGCATTAAAATCATGGAATGGACCCTCAAAATTCATTTAAAATCCTGTACATACAAATCATATATGTTATCCTACTAAATTTGATATTTCGAACTTAATGAAATTGTCAAAAATTGAACCTTAGGTCTCGTTGACCCGAAATTCAAATAGTAACAATCTAACTAACTTAAGGCAGTAGAAATACCAAAACACTAATGGAACACTCAAAAATGATTCAAAACTCATTCTAGAGCAAAACTCACCTCTAAGGCCATAAAAAATTTAGTTTGAGCACCCAAACTCAAACGTTGATCAAAGTCAATCCTATGTTTAAACTTGAATTCCATCTTCGGACCTCAAATCTACATATTAACTCCAAATTTGATTTCGATAATTCTCCTAGACCAATTTTTTCATTTTAAAACTGATGAAACTCGATTTTGAGACTCGAAATTCCAAATGACTTCTGATAGATCATGAAAATATGACTTTTATGACGCTTTAAACATGGGATTTTTGCAAGTTTTCAAGAAATTTTTATTGGTTTGATGTTTCTTTGATATTAATTTGTACAAAAACGAGCAAAGCATGGAAAAGTAGACAAAGTTTAGGAAATTAAGCAAACAAATGTCGAAGAGATGTTGTACGGACTCTTCAACGGGTTGTGCACTACTTCATGGATCGTGGAAGCCCATCATGGAACTACCCATGGAGAAGGAGCCAAGGACAAGAGTAAAGTCAGGGCTCACGAACCCTTTCACGACCTGTGAATCACTTCATGGATCATGGAGCTAGTCGTGGTACTGTACTTGGAATGGCAGCTAAAGAGAAAATAAAGGTAGGTTCCACGAACCCTTTCACAATCCCTAGAACCTATCATGGATCATGTAAGAACTCATGGAAAAGTTATGTAAGTTGGAATTCTTGTAAAACAAACTAGTAAAAGGATGCAAGGGGAAGTTCATGGGACCCTCCATAGGTCGTGAATCATACCATGGAGTGTGGAGATGGGTCATGGAGATGGAGATGGAAAACTGGTGTTGAAAATTTGCAAAGTCAAGGTTCAAAGAGCTATTCATAGGTTGTTAACCTCACCATGGTTTGTGGAGCCTGCCATAGAAGGAGACCTAGAGAAAAAAATCTGTAATTCACTACGGAATGTTTCACGAGTCGCCATCCATGCCAAATGTTATTTTCTTATTTTAATTAGGATTAGGTTTTCCTTATGTATAAATAGGATTTTATTTTTTTATTTTTATTTTGACTGCTAGAAACCATGTGAACAAGAGATAATGCATGCTATAGCCTTGGGAGTTGAAATTATTGAGTTTTCATCGTCTTCTTAAGATTTCGAACCTGTGACTTCTACCATTGTCAATTGTAACTTATTCAATTATGATTCTCTCATCTTTTGTGAGTTATTTACTTTGAATAAGCATAGCTAAACTCACAACTAGGGTTGTGGTAACCATGACATCTCAATGAAGTAAGTATATGTAGAATTGATTTTCGAGATTAGATATTGCATATATTGTGATTTTCTTCATCTAAAATTCTTTCTTAAAGAGTCAATATGTTAAGATCATGTATGTATTCATTGATTTCTCAGGAGGGATGTATTGATTAGTAAAATAATTGTTAGACCCCGTAATCCGTTAAATTAAGGATAACTATCCAATTGAGAAATTTTATCGTGAATGTCGTGTAATTTAAACCTAAGTATATTTCCGATGCGTGATTAGAGTACCAAGTGAATTGGATGAGCATAACTAAGTTGGAGTCGGAAGTCCTCAATTGGATCAAAATAGAAAAGTTTGGGACCTAATTGATCAATA
>JAPFFP010001968.1:0-18021 GCA_026153255.1 Solanum medicagineum
AGATAGTATTAGCCACAGGGAGGATGAGGATGATCATGAGGAGCTTCAGTTCCTACATGGTAACATCATGTAGGCATAGAGTATGTGTTAGCATGATTGAGTATACTAAATATGTAGGATGCAATGCAACAAGAGATAGACAATATAATCAAAATGCATAATTAGGCAATAAATGTGCGTATAGCAATATGGCATATACAAGTGATGCTTGAAGTAAAACATGCATACATAGAATATATACATGTGTATTAAGAGACCAACATTATGATAGTGGTTACACCCCGCCATCCATGGTAATTGAGGTATCAACCCCTTTATTGGTTGATGGTGGTCACATCTCGCCATCCATGGTGATTGAGGTATCAACCCTTCAATTGGCTGATGGCGGTCTCACCCCACCATCCATGGAGATTGAGATATCAACCCCTCAATTGGTTGATAGTGGTCGCACCTGGCCATCCATGGTGATTGAAGTATCAACCACTCAATTGGTTGATGGTGGTCTCACTCTACCATCCATGGTGATTGAGGTCTAGCACCCCCTTAACTAGGTGTGGTCAACTTGCAACACTATAGATACTTTTCATGAAATCAACTCATACATACCTTCCCTTCATCATAATAAAGTCATACAAGTCATAGGTCATGCAATGGATCATCAAAGGCTCAAGAACCCTAAATAAGACATTTTATCAAGCACTTGGTGGGTGCGTAATGCTAGTGTAAAATCATGCAATTAAAGAATGAAATCATGCAATAAATCTTGAAGTAAATCAACCCACCAACACTTGGTAATACCACCTTGCCAAATACATTGAAACCCCTCATTAAAACTTATCACAGATCTTAGATTCATAGCTTAAAACATGCATAAACAGTCACACTTCTACAAAACCCTAATATAGTTCATAGTCAAATTCATAATAGGAGATCCATAAGTAAAATCAACTTAGAAACATGTAATTTAGGTAAAAAGGAAGCATGGGCACCATGGGTGAAAAAATCCAATGGTTGAAACCCACATACCTTTGGAGAATTTCTTGTTGAAGATTGAGATGAAAACTTGAAGCTTGAGTGATTTCCCTAAGATCCAAAATGAGATCTGGCACTAGAATTTCGGGTTAAATATTTGTCTAAGTGTTTGAGAGAGTATTGGGAAATGTCTTGTATGATATGGTGTTGAAATATGGCTAAGTATAGGTATTTTCACGTATGAGAATGCTTCGGCCCAAGACCCAAAAGCCTTGGACCGAGATAAAACAACTATCCAAGAATAACACTGGGGTGCACCCAAGGCGCGTCGCGTAATGGGCGTGAACCCTTACTGGAATTTGCCAACTTTGAAAATTTAAATTGTGATCCATCGCTCTAAAATTGGGGTTAGACCCATTTCCCACTCAATTTTGCCCCTAATCAAGAATATGAAGTCAATTTTTTGATATTACGCACGAATTTCAGATTTATGGAAATTATGATTTCAGGCACTTTTAAGGCACATTTTCGGGCACTTTTTGGGGTCGTTTCATCTATGGTCTCTTAGTGTTTGGGTCAAGATGGACACTGAGATCCTCTAATGATCCACTAGCCTCAGAGGTGCCCTGTTCCTCCGAGGGCTCATCTCGTAGGAGCTGTTGCATGGCCCTAATCTCATGTCTCCTGGATTTTAAGGCCATAGTACCTAAAGTTCACATATATAGCAAACATTATTAGCCCCACAAGTAAAAGAATGAAAAATGTAGCATAAACATCATTTTCATAAATGTAACACCCCTCCTGTTTTTAGGCTTAGAAAACTGAAAGACAATAGTACTGTTGATAGTTAATCCTATGAGCCCGTCTATAACCCCTGGAAGTACTTACGTGTTGTTGGTAGGTTTGTGGAATTTGCCTAGTGAAAAATCGAAAATTAATAGATTTTTGGAAGGTGACTTGCGTGTTACCAGATGGGGCCGTATAAGTAACCAGATCTGTCAACACGTCTCATAGGAAGAGGCCTTGAGGAACCTAAATTTTCCTAAGACTGAAACCACTTTATAGAAGGACCTACGACCTGTAGGTGAATCCACTAGTCATCTTGCATATTCATAGGTTGAAAGCTGTAAATTATAGAAATTTGACTTTTGTAGAACAAGGTTCTATGGGCTGAGGTACGGACCATATATTGATCCACAACCCATATGAAGGGTCTCGTGGAAGGTCTAGTAGTTTGTAATGAAGGGTATTTTTGACATTTCCAATCCATCTAAGTCCTAAACTACATCAGTTTTACTTAACCGACCTAACCTCTATAAATCCCATTCCTAATTCATTCAAAGTCTTTAATACTCAAAATTCTCTCAAAGGTTCTCGATAGTTCTCTCTTTAAATCAAGGGTTCCGTTGGAGTTAAAGCTTGAAGTTTTGGTCAAAGTTTTCCAGATTTTCTTCCTTAAGTCTAAGGATTCTACTTGGGGTATGTAGGGCTTCATCGTGGATAAGTTTTTTCCATGAAGCCCAATCCAAAAACTTCTTTTTCTCAAAATTTTGTGATGATTTCCTATGGGCTTTAAAGCTATGATTCCTAATGCATGAACTTATGATTCTCATATGATGATTATGGCTAATTATGCATAAATTCTGATGAATTTTATGATGTGTATGATTTTCAAGCAAAAGTATGTGATTTCAAATATGCATGATTAGGTCTTAATGACTTGATGTGAGTTCCTTTATCAATTATCCAATTTAATTTTAATCGCTTGTTATCTCTATGGATCCTATCCAATTGCATGATTTTGAGTCAATTGCCCATGGACCCTCACTTAGCCCTAGTCCTTATGATGAAGCTATAGACTTTATGACTATGAACTAAAGTATGAAAAAGTATGTTTTAAATGATAATGATAATGATATTATGACAATGATGATGTTATGAAAATTACGATAAAGAGGGTGATGAAAACCCCAATGTTTATGATGATGTTAAGGTGGTAATGTCAACCCACTATCATGAAAGCAAAGTAGATGGACTATTCTTATGACATGATGTTTTCATGAAAGCTATGATGACTATCTATGAATTATGAAAGTATGATTTTAATGAAGTATCAACTATATTAATAGCTATGTATATGCATATTTTATGTATTCCATGGGATATGACTTAACACCGAGAGGGCTTTGGTAGATACCATGGTCCCATAACTATGTGCCACCAAAGGAATGATGTTCATATTTTATACCTTAAAGGTGTGCTAATCGATCCATATAGCTTTGAGGACACTCACTGTTGTAGGATAGAGTCTAAACGATGGGGTCAAATAATGGTTCTCATCGTGCTAGGATAAAGCCTATCAGGTGAGGATCGTGTATACCTTGACAAAGTAGACTCAACTTAGCTTGATGTAGAGTAAACATCAAGATTTCATGTAAGAGTTTGCATGGTCTTGTATGTCAGTTCTAGTCCTATTCCCAAATATGTATGTTGAGGTGATAAAAGAATTTCATGATACTTCTTCCCATGATTTTAAACTTGCATGCTCATACATATTGTGTCCTTATTCCTTGATTATTATTATGCATATTGATATTATTGTCATGCCCTTTGATTCATGGCATAACTATATACATAGTATATTCCATGTACTAACACATACTTCTTTGCTTACATGATCCAACCATGTAGGGATGGACGACGAGGTGATTGTTCCATTCCATGGCTAGATTCGTATTTTGGGCTTAAAGACTTGTTGGTGAGTTCCCATGCTCCGGGAACAAGCCCTTTATGATTCTTAACTTTATGTTGAGACTTTACCTTTTTCTCCTTTGATGTATATCTTGAGGGTAAGCTAGTGAGTTATGTGCTAGACCCTGCCAAGATCTATGATGTTGAGGCATGACTTGGACCTAATGGATTGATGTATAATCCCTCATGGAAACAATGATATTCTCACTTAATGTACTTTTGCTTGCCTATTCTCTTATGTATGCTTATTTTACTGATGAATGCTTATGATATAAAAATGAGGCTTGGATTGGATGCCTTCAAGTGTCAAATTAGCCATGTCAAGGCTAGTCTCTAGGTCCGGGTCTTGACATAATATCATCAAAATTGTGCATCAAACATCATTCAAAAATAATTTTGTAATCATGCGTTCATGCAATATGATAAGGAAACATGCATTCATGAGAATTTGGGAGACTACATCATTTTTAGGTTCCTTAGGCTTGAATAGAGGGAAAGTGGTAAGGATCATTTAATTATGTCCACCTTGACTTCCCAAGTAACACTCTCAACTTGTTGGTTCTCCATGACACTTTGACCGATGCAACCTCTTTATTTCTCAGCCTCTTAACTTGCCAGTCCAAAATCTTAATCGATACTTCTTCTTAAGTCAAATCCTCTTCCATAGACACATCTTTCAATGGAACAATACCATTAGGATCACCCAAGAATTTCCTTAGCATAGACACATAAAATACCGAGTGAACCATTGCCAACTCCATAGGCAAATCTAGTTCATAATCTATCTTTCCAATTCTTCTTAAAATCTCATACGGTCCCGTATATCTAGGTCACAATTTTCCCTTTTTGCCAAATCACATTACACCTGTCATTGGTGAAACCTTCAAATACACCGAATTACCTTCCTCAAACTCAAGATCCTTTCTTCTAACAACAGCATAAGACTTTTGATGACTTTGAGCATCCCTCAACCTTTCCTTTATGACCTTCACTTTCTCCATAGCATCAAGTAGCAAATACGGTCCAATCGATGAAATCTTTCTAACTTCAAACCACCCCTGAGGACCTACATCATCTAATATACAAGGCTTTAAATGGTGTCATATCAATACTTGAGTGAAAACTATTGTTATAAGAAAATCCAATAAGAGTTATGTGATCATCCCTACTTCTTTTAAAATCAAGTGCATAAGCCCTCAACATATCTTCGAACATTTGGATTGTCCTTTCAGCTTAGCAATCCGTTTGAGGATGAAATGTGGTACTTAGCTTCACCTTTATACCAAGTTCTTTTTGGAAAGACTTCTAAAAATGAGAAGTAACTTAAGCACTTCTATCCGATATAATAGATAATGGTACCCTGTGCAAATGTACCAACTCTTGAATGTAAAATTTAGAGTAATCTTTGGCACCGTAAGAAGTCTTCATGGGTAGAAAATGGGCTGTTTTCATCATTCTATCCACAACCATCCATATTAAGTCAAATTGCTTCCTAGTCTATGGCAAACTCGTGATAAAATATATATTCACTTCCTTCCATTTCTAAGTATATACTCAATATCTTGAGCCAAACCACGAGGTCTTTGGAGCTCCACCTTTGCTTGTTGACAATTTGCAAATCACACACTTTGCTATGTCTTTCTTCATGCCATTCCACCAATACACTTCTCTTAAATCTCTATACATTTTGGTGGATCCCAGATGAATAGAATAGTTAGAATTATGAGCTTCTTCAAGTATCATTTCCCTTAATCCATCAACATTGGGCACACACAATCATCCTTGGTAACATAGTGCTCCATTTCCCCCTTTTGAGAAAACCTCAACCTTCTTATCAATAACTAACTTCTTCAATTTGACCAAAGTAGGATCTATGTATTGTTTCACTTCACCTACTCAATAAAAGAGAATTCTACCCTATTTTGTATAAATACAATACCATTATTCAAGTTATCCAATATCATACCCAAATAAGCTAAATGATGCAATACTTTTACCAACTCTTTTTTCCATTCTCAACATGTGCAATGTTGCCCATAAATGTTCTACTCAATACATTAGCCACAACATTTGCCTTATCGGGGTGATACATCACACTTATATTGTAATCCTACAAAAGTTCCAACCATCTCCCCTGACTTAGGTTCAAATACCTTTGGCTAAACACATATCGCAAACTCTTATGGTCAGTGAACATATCAACATGCACCCTATAGAGATAATGTCACTAAATCTTCAATGCAAATACAATGGCCAATAGTTCAAGATGATGAATTGGATAGTTCCTTTCATACCCCTACAATTGCCTTGAGGCATAGGCAATTACTTTTCCATATTGCATCAAGACCAACCCAAGCCTATATGTGAGGCATACATTACATACACCATTCGGACCTTTAGGTAATGTCAAAATAGGAACCAAAGTAAGATGATCTTTCAACATTTGGAAACTCCTCTCACATTCATAGGACCATTGGAATTTTGTCTTCTTTTGGGTTAGCTTAGTCAAAAGAGAGGAAATAGAGGAAAACCCTTCAATAAATCTCCTATAATATCCGGCCAGACCCGAAAAGCTCCTAATATCAAATGGAGACAATTGTCTCGGCCAATTTTACACCACCTCCATCTTCTTTGGGTCAACTCTAATAACATTACCCAAGATAATACGACCAAGAAAAGACACCTCTCTTAGCAAAAACTCACACTTTCTAAACTTGGGAAAGTGTTATGTATCACTTAATATTTGCAACACAATTCTCAAATGATCTTCATGCTCCTTTACATCCCGTGAATAGAACAATAGATCATCTATGAACACAACCACAAACATATCGAAATACAGCTTGAAAATTCTATTTATCAAATACATGAAAGCAACTGTGGCATTTGCTAGTCCAAATAACATAACCAAGAATTGAAAATGACCATATCATGTTCCAAATGCTATCTTAGGAACATCCTCCTCCTTCACCCTCAATTGGTGATATCCGAATCGAAGATCAATCTTAGAGAAGTAGCTTGCACCTTCCAATCAATTAAATAGGTCATCAAACCTCAGAAGTGGATTCTTGTTTTGATAGTCACCTTATTTTATTGCCGATAATCCACACATATCCAAAGTGCCATCCTTCTTCCTTAAGAACAATACGGGAGAACCCACGGTGATACACTAGACCTTATTGATGTTCTCTCAAAGTACAATACTTTTGATGCTTAGAATATGAAAGTTTTTGTATTCTCAAAGTGATGTTAGTGGGTTTGATGCGTTTTTATGTTTGCTTTTCAAGATTATAGGATTTGGCATGATTTTTGGTGAAGTTTTATAGATACTGCATTTCTGGTGAATGTGAAGCACTTTATGGGCCGTAGAAATTTCCATGCACCGTAGAGTTGTTTCATGGTTGAGATCCAATGGAGGGATTATTTTCTGAATTTGCATCCATGAATTGTGAGACGAGCCGTGGAATATTGTATGAGCCGTGGATCAGTTTTGTGCCTTGAGGATAAGATTTTAGGAGTTTTTAGAAAGTTGTCAGAAACAACCCTATACTGGCCATAAGTCTGAATATGGACCATAGAGAGGTCTTATAGAAGTGATGCCTTTGAACACTATGAAGCCTAGGTACAATCGGAGAACTTAGTACTACCGATAACCCTGTTCGTATTGCTAGCTGAATCAAGTTTCCCTATTTTTTTTGGACTTGTATTTCAATTTAATATAAATAGGTTTCTTAGTTTGTTTTAGACATAGAGCGAAATATAAAGAGAAAAAGTGCAGAGAGGGACACGAGACACTTGGAAAACAACTTTGTGATTGTTAACAATACTTTGTGATTTCTATTAAAGAATTTGGGATTTCTTGTTCTTAAGTTTATCATTGCAAGTGCTAAATTATGTTATTATATATCATGATTCTTACATCTACAATGATTATGAATAGCTAAATCCACAACTAGAGTTGTGGGAACGATAAAGAACTAACATGTAAAGTCGAATAATTCGTAATTCTTGGAAAGTGCGCATGCATGTATTAATTAATTCTCTTTGTTTTGATTGCTTTTTAATGGTGTCCAATGTTAGAACCCGCCTAGTTGTTATTGGCTGGATCAAGGTAGTATGAATGTGAAAAGAGATCAATTAATAAGATTTGATTAATTTCTTCTTGTCTAATCAACCAAACAGGATCAAGGGGAGGTTGTACTGAAAAAATAGGTAGGGGTTAGTAATGTCACACTATGGGGATGGATCAAATCATGTAGTAAAATTACCTCTCACCTGTATCAAAAAGTTTGGTAAACTTAACTTACCGTTCTGCATCCAACACATTAGAAGAGATTATGATTATCTGGTAATACCAAGTTAGGGAATCATGGGGAACATGATACCCTAGTTACTTCTATCACTGGTTTCATAACACTTGTTCTAGTTTAAGTTTACCTTCTGTAAACTACAACCCTCCTTTAGAGAGATAGGTAGGTTAATTCACTCGACTTGCTTGCAATTACTCTGACTCTACCCTATTTCCCATGGGATTTGACCCTAACCTTGGTTAGGTTATATATCTTCACAATTACTACTTTAACCTTCAAAAAGGAGGTGTAGCTTGGGCAACATCAAGATTTTGTTACTGTTCCTGGGGGGATACAGCTAGATTGGTTTAATTCGAGTAATTTGGGAATTAATCCTTATTTTCGAGTAATTTGGGAATTAATCCTTATTTTCTCATTTTACGTTTATTGTTATTTTACTTTTGTTTCTCCGTCCTGGTGTAGTGTATGCACAACAATTGAAGTTGAGGCAGATGCTTGACTTCGTTTGACCTTGAGATCCAAAAGAAACTGAGAAGAATGGCCCAAAACAACGCGAACAATGTTGTAAATGAGGTAGTGAATGCAGCTTAGAACTCGAACAATGATAATAATAACCTACCTCCACTTGAGGATATTAATCCATCACAGGATCTTCAAGCCGAGATTCATTCATGGAATTAATATCGGCTTGATCCTATGGTGATATTGGAGCTATTGTGTTTCCTCCCTTATCGGATGATACAAAGTTTGTTGTTTCAAGTGGGTTACTCCAAATGCTGCAAAATCACAGGTTGTTCATGGGTCTACCACTAGAGGATCTACATAACCATTTATACAATGTTGTCTTCGTCAGCCAGAGCATGATGGGAAGTCAGAACCTATCCATGAATGTTGTTGGGCTTAGTGCCTTCTCATTGTCTCTAACAAGTGATGCAATACTGTGATTATCAAAACTTTCACAGAAGGTGAAACCCATTCCTAGACCTCCCCCTCTTTTCCCTCAAAGACTCAAAAAAAGGATGAGGAAGGTAAATTCCAGCACTTCATCTCCATGCTGCAGTAACTCTCCATCAACATCCCTCTCATTTAAGCATTAGAGAAGATGCCTGGTTATGCAAAGATGAAGGACTTGGTCAGAAAGAAGCAGATTATGAGCCAAGAGCTCTCCCAAGAGCTTCAGTATTGTAGTGCAATAACTACTAGGTCCTTAGTGCACTAGCGAGAAGATCCTGGAGAATTCACCATACCCTGCACCATGGTAGAGTTAAGTTCGCAAGGGCATTATGCGCTCTAGGATCCAACATCAATCTAATGCCCCTTAAGGTGTTCAAGAAGCTAGGCTTGGGAGCTCCTACCCTTAGGAGCATGCGATTGTTGATGGCTGATCGAACATTGAAGAAACCTGTGGGGATATTATATGACATCTTTGTCAAAGTGGAGAAATTCATATTCCCTGCAGACTTTGTGATCCTTGATTGCAAAGTCAACTTTGAAGTCCCAATCATCTTGGGAAGGCCCTTCCTAATAATTAGGCGAGCACTAGTGGATATGGAAGCAGGCCAACTCAAGTTTTGATTAAATGATGAATAAGTCGTCTTCACTGTCAGTCGATAAAGATGCCTGATGACTCGAAGATGGAAGTTTGCGTACTTGGCGAAGTCAGAGTAACCCAGTTGTCCAAGTTGTGCCACGATAATAAATCGAGCATTACTTGGGAGCAACCAAAGATATTTGATGCAATAGTAGTAGTTTTGTTTTATATTTAGCTTTTTAGACTTGTAGGTAGTGATATTTTAGCATTTTGGTTGTAATTTTTGGACTTTGGACTGGTGGCATATAGGGTAATAGTGTGTTTTATGATGGATATGCAGGTACGAGGCCAAGTCAGCCATCTTTGACTGAATAAACAACAAGAAGTTCTTCTACGATCGCTTCTACAAGCCGTGGTTCACACCACGACTCGTATGCTGACTCATAGAACACTTCTAATGAGCAAAATATAGTGAAAACTAGTCCACAAGCCAACTTTAAGACCTGTAGATAAAACTATGGGCCATGAATGGGCTCATGGACCCAAGTATGATTCTTAAAAATGCCTACAGTATTGGGGGCTTCTACGACCCAATACGAGCCATATGTCTATGTATAGTTCGTACATATGTGAAGCCAATTTCCCAGATTAGGGATTTGGCACACAAGACCAGGTTCTATGGACTGTAGGTATTTCTAAGGCCCATGGTTGGGGTTTCGTAGGGCCTGGGCCCAATTGTCACCTGACCCGGTCAGCATTACATAAAAAAGGAGTAAATTTTTACCACTCATTCTTATAAAATTTCCCAAATATACCCTAAGTATTTCCCCTACCCCATGACTTCGACCACCGTCCAGCTGGCCTCCATTTTTTCTGGCAACTTTCCGGACATTTCGTCCACCTAGGGTTCTACCCACCTCGGTTTCATCCTTAAATTTCTCAACTTTGTGAGCCAAATTCAGCAAGTTCTTCACTCTAATTTTCTCATATTATTAAAATTGGTATCATTAGGTTAAGTTGTTGCATGGGTACGATGTTTTGATGTTCGTGTGCTCGATATAGGTGTTGCCTTTGTATGTGAAATAATATGTGATTAACATTGGTTGAGTAGTCACTTTTCTTAGAACTATGTAATGGCAGAATGTGTGTTTAATATGTGTTTTGTGAAATCGACCATGTCGTGTTTGAATATTTGAAATCATGTAGTCACATATCATTGGAAATACATGAAAATCATTGTTTGAAAAATGGCATATGATTGCGTGTGTGTGCATAGTGGCATAATTTCCAATTATGGAACGGTTATCAAAATGTGGTGTGAATATGTAAAATGACATTTAACGAGGTAGTGTATGGTTGTCGCATATGGGGCAATGGGAAATTTGCATAAAATTATTGCTTTGGAGCTGAGTATAATTGTTGTAGTCTATTGATAGTCCTGTTTGGGAACCAATCTGATGGGCTTGGAAAACCCAAGCTACTGGAGTCTTTACACCATGAGGGTCTTCTAAAGCCCGTGGAATAATCTACAAGCCGTAGTTGTCTCTCATAAATCAAACTAGTAGCCTAGGGTTTTTGAGATTCCATTAGATGAAACTTTCATTGGGTCGTAGTTCTGTCTACGGCTTGTAAATAGGTTTCATAAGGAGATGCCTGCAAATGTTCAAATCTTGAACTATATCTACAACTTAGTCTATGACCCAAAGAATGTTTAACAAGTCATAACTGGTCTCGTAGGTGAAGTTCCAATAACAAAGTTGATTGTACCTTTCCACCTACGAAGCCCTTTTATATCCCGTAGTTTTCCATACGGCTCGTAAATGTGCCTTCGTAGCTTCTTCTGTCACCATTTCTGATAATTTCTTCTTTTTCATTCTTGTACTTGTAGGGTTAATCAAGATGTTAAATGTGTGCATTGCAGGTACTATGGCCCTAAACTCAAGGAAGAGTTAGATACAGGCCATGCAACAGTGGTTGAGAGATGAGCCTTCAGATGCCTAAGGCAGTTCTGAGGCCAGCGGATCTCTCGAGGATCTCAGTGTCCAGCCTAATGTGGGCACCGAATGACCACAAACATGAGCTGCTGCTAGATTGTCAAGGTAGCCCTAGACTTAGGCCATCATGGTCCACCCTCTCCAGTCTGGCGAGGGAGGTGATAAGGGCAACAGTTCGATATAGATGACTTCCTCTAGAGAGGGATTTGAGTCCAGATTCGGAGGGGAGTTGTCACGCCCCAAGTTCTGTTAGGGCGGACTGGCACCCATTGCCGATGAGGCCCGGGAGAACCAACCTGTATCTATGCGCTTTCTGTACATATTATAAGGTATTTCTATGTTTGATCACATTTTTAAGAAAATAAACAGTGATAACAAGCCAAAAGGAAATGTTTATGACTAGGCCATTGGGGCCACGGTGTCTAAAGTACGAGACATGACTACACTTTACTTTACAAAGACTACAAAGCCTCTAAATAAAGAAGAATATTTGATAAGTCTTGGGACAGGCCTCGCCTCAACTAGTTGTACAATATAAACATATAAATTCTAGACATACATAAAGCCCCGAAGCAACCTGGAGCTTGGTAACTACAGCTGAATATCCTGTACTCCTACTGGGGAGATCTACTAGCACCTGTACCTGCAGCATGAAATGCAGGTCCCCTATAAGGGACGTCAGTAAAAGATAATGTACTGAGTATGTAAGGTAGGATATACTGTATGTAAAGTCATAACTCCAATGAAACCATGCACCAGTGTAAGATTGTAGACCACCTTTGGTTATACTGTGGAATCATGTACTTTATGTTCTTTATATTACTTTAGCTTTACAGAATAATCTGTGCACAACTGTAAAACAAATGAGTAACTGATCAGTGGTAAACTGTATCGGGATAGTCCCTGGCTAGGTTATTCGTTAACCCCTTGGGCTACGACCCATGATAGTATCGTCTCTGGCTAGGTGTTTCTTCCACCCCTCGGGCTACCACCTATCAATAAATAATATGCTTTACCTTTCAATTACCTTTGAGATGGTTCTTTTGGTGGTCACAATATTAGAGCTATAGGACTGTATATGTAGCATGTGACATGTAGATAATCATACAAGACAATATAACAATGAAAAAGAGTACGTTACACAAATAATAAGATGCGTATGAAATGAAACAACTCGTGAACTTTATCTTGTAACAAGAGCCCATGTAACTTGGTATACAAGCATGTATGTAGATTTTAAATGTAACTTGGTATACAAGCATGTATGTAGATTTGAAAGTAACTATGTATGGAAGCATGTGAACATGTCAAAGAATGGAGACACGGTTAATAGTTGTGTCGGAGTTGGCAAGTGCCTTTATGTACCAAGGAGAGATCTATGTTTCATGCCAAGTGATACGAAATCAAGTAGCCTTACATACCTCATTGTATGAACTTGTTACTATCTTGATATAACCTTCCCTTCATTTAAGTACTTATCTACAACATAGTATATGACAAAACTAGTATCAGCAGCCAATAGATACACTTTGGAAGCCCAATCTTATAGAAAAACAACATACGGGCAGCAAGCGGACAATTATAAACCCTAGCGTATTCTTTCAACAGTGTCTCCTCTAATCATATTTTCTAGTACATATTCACATATACACATCATGTGCAGTATGTTATAGTGCCATAACATTCTTACAGAAGTCCACAAAGCACAGCACATAACAATTCTACACAATCTACAAACGGATAGCATAATGTTATCTCCCTTCGCTACATTTCAACGTCGATAATTCCAAACCTATCCCAACTCTAACCAAACCGTTACAACAACATTCATACATAAAAACAGCCTTGAACCAGTCTCAAAATAGTAAGAAATCAGCCACTAAGGATCTGAGGCAATAGCCTTCTGTCCAACAGTCCACAAGTTCCAATCGACATTTACACTTAAGATAACACAATAAAACGCGTTTGTTAAATGAAACCAAAATCAGGGAAGCAACCTTAGGGTGATGTTTATCACTCAAACCGTGTTAATAACACAAGTTTCTCTTCAGAATATAACTCACAAACCATAGAGAAATCACCAAAACAAAAGACAAGTATGCAACAACTTTCTCAACACAAGCTGTCTCAAATTTCCAACACAACATACTAGCATATACTTCTTGTTATTCATAAGAAAATCATACTAAACACATGTGTAAACTTACTTACCACTTAAGTCAAGGTGTAGGGCTTATCCAAGAACCCTAGAAGTCCCTTTTTTCTGCTTACAAAGTTAAGAAAAGTTGAGAGGAAATAGAGAGAGCAATCTAATTTTTTTTTTTGTGTTCAAGTTGAGAAATGAATTGTGGAGCTGCTTTTGAGCCCTTTATAAAGGGGTTTTTGGCCTACCTTCCCTTGAACGTTTGACCATATTATACCACACATTACCAAGTTATTCACCAGCTTGGCCCTCACACTTAGGCCTAAATGGGTCTCCAAGTTGATGGGCTTGGGCTGGCTGTTTCCCAACTTCTTATTCACTTAATTTTGGCCCAATTAACCAAGTGGGTTGTGGTGTCTTTGGTCCCTTTTTAATATCTTTCTTGGCTGAAGATGTAGTCCATTTAAGATGCTAAACATGGGCTAAAGTTACACCTTTAAGATGGATTTTATTCATAATCGAGTTTGGACAAATTCGATGTCGAGCCTCGTCTCCATTTTGTTAGAGATCTAAGCTAAGCAAGTAGGTGATTCACCTGCTAGCTTATTAATTCCTAGAAGCACCTTAATTCTCTCACTTCATTTAAGGCCATAATCTCCTCAATTCAACCCAAAACATGTATACACTCGACCCTCTTAAGTGTTAGACGCACATATAACCCATTAACACGAGATTCAAGCACTTTTGAAAATTAGCGCTAATTTGACCAAACCATGTCATGTTTCATTTGAATTGTACTAGTATTGTAAGGTGTCGAATGTTACATCGTCCCCCCTTAGGAATATTCATCCTTTAATGTTAGCACAATTAGATAGCTCAACCAAGTTTAAACCTTTACTTACACAAATATTTGGCAGCATATTACGTATTCAAATAAGTGAGGATATTTCGATTTCATCATTTCCTCGGCCTCCCATGTTATTTCTTCTGCTTGCTGGTTCCTCTACAGTACTTTCACTGAAGCTATTTCTTTATTCCTTAGCTTCTTAACTTGATGATCTAGAATAGCAACATGTACCTCTTCATAGGTGAGATCTTTTGTAACCTGCATATCCTCAATAGGAGTGATACGGGATGGGTCACCTATGCATTTTCGAAGCATTGAGACATGAAAAACTGGATGAACCATTGAAAGCTTTTGGGGTAACTCTAGTTAATATGCAACCTGCCCGAACTTCTTAATAATCTGATATGGCCCTATTTAACATGGGATCAGTTTTCCTTTCTTACCAAATCTCATAACCCCTTTCATTGGAGACACGTTTAAAATACCCAATCACCTATTGAAAATTTCAGTCCTCTTCTCCTGGCATCCGCATATGATTTGTGATGACTTTGGGCTATTTCTAGTCGCTACTATATATCGTAACTTTTTCCATGGCTTGTTGTAGAAGATCTGGCCCAAGTAAGGTAGTTTCACCCACTTCAAACCATCCAATTGGCGATCTACATTTCCTTCCATACAAAGCTTCATAAGGTGCCATCTTAATACTCGCATGGTAGCTATTATTATAGGCAATCTTAATAAGTGGTAAATGGTCCTCCCAACTACCTTTAAAGTCCAATGCACAAGCTCGCAATGTATCTTCAAGTGTTTGAATGGTGCGTTCTACTTGATCATCTGTTTGAGGGTGGAAAGCTGTACTCAAATTTACTTGTGCCCCTAAGCTCCTTTGGAAGGACTTCCAAAACTTTGCAGTGAATTGAGCTCCTCGATTAGATAAAATGGAGATTGGGACTCCATGTAGCCTAACTATCTCTTTGAGTATAGCTTGGCATATTCTTCAGTTGTATAATCACTTCTAACTGGCAAGAAGTGTGCTGACTTTGTGAGTTTGTCAACTATTACCCATATGGAGTCAAACTTCTAAGATGAGCGAGGCAAACCTATAGCAAAATCCATATTGATCATATCCCATTTCCATGTTGGAAGCTCTATATACTGCATATAACCTTCTGGCCTTTGGTGTTCTACTTTCACCTGTTGGCAATTCGGACAGTGAGTCACAAATTCTGTAAGGTCTTTTTTCATACCTCCCCACCAAAACATTCCCTTCAGGTCATGGTACATCTTAGTTGATCCTGGATGGATGGAATATCGGGAATGATGGGCTTCTTCCATTATCCTCTTTCTTAATCCGTTAACATCAGACACATATAATCTATTCTGGCAGTATAGCACTCCATTTTGTGCAGGGTCAAAGCCCTTTATTGTACCCTGACTCACCTTTTCCTTGAGATATCGTAGAACAGGATCCTCGGACTGTTTTTTCTTTCACCTCCATTACCAATGAAGACTCCACAACATTCTGCACCATAACCCCTTCCTTTAGAGTTTCAAGAAGGCGAACTCCCAAACTGGTTAGCTGACGTAGATCCTTAGCTATTCCTTGACTTGTCACAGCTGGATCAACAGTATTCATGATTGCCTTACGACTCAGAGCATCAGCTACCACATTTTCCTTCCCCAGATGGTATAGTATATCAACGTCATAATCCTTTATTAGTTCTAACCATCTCCACTGTCTTAAGTTCAGGTCTTTCTGCTTAAAGATGTACTGCAGGCTCTTATGATCAGTATATATGTCAACATGGACCCCATACAAATAGTGGCGCCATATTTTTAAAGCAAACACAATCGCTGCAAGCTTATGATCATGTGTTGGATAATTTTTCTCATGCGGTCGTAGCTGTCTGGATGCATAAGCAATTACCTTACCATGCTGTGTCAACACACACCCTAATCCAACTCCTGAAGCATCGCAATACACTGCATACCCCTCAATTGCTTCTGGAAGTACTAGCACAGGTGCAGAAGTTAGCTTATTTTTCAGCTCCTGAAAGCTCCTTTCAACGTATCATTCCATTGGAACTTGGTTTCCTTATGTCTCAGCTTTGTTAGAGGTGTTGAAATAGAAGAAAAACCTTCAACAAACTTCCTGTAATAACCTGCCAAGCCTAGGAAGCTTCGAACTTCAGTGCGTGTTGTTGGTCTTGGCCAATCTTTCACAGCTTCTATCTTTTGTGAATCAACCCTTATTCTCTCATCAGACATAATATGACCCAAGAATGCCACTGATTTAAGCCAAAATTCACATTTAGAAAACTTGACATACAACTGTCGATCACAAAGAATCTGTAACACCTGTCGCAAATGATCTGCATGATCCTCTTCTGATCTAGAATATACTAAAATGTCATCTATGGATACTATCATGAACATATCCAAAAAGGGCTTGAATACCCTATTCATCAGATCCGTAAAAACAGTTGGTGCATTCATTAGCCCAAATGATAACAAGAAATTCAAAGTGACCATAGCGTGTTTTGAAGGCTGTATTAGGTATATCTTGCTCCTTTACCCTCACTTGGTGATAACCTGATCTTAACTCAATTTTTGAAAAGCGCTTGGCACCCTGTAACTGATCAAATAAATCCTTAATCCTGTGGAGGGGGTGTTTATTCTTAATTGTCACCCTATTCAATTGCCGATAGTCGATACATATTCCCAAGATGCCATCCTTTTTCGTACAAATAACACTGGTGCACCCCAGGGGGACACACTAGGTCTTATGAAACCCTTATCCAATAAGTCTTTTAAGTGCTCTTTTAGTTCCCGCAATTCTACTGGGGCCATTATATATAGAGGGATAGAAATAGGTTGAGTGCCTGGAAGTAAGTCAATACCAAAGTCTATTTCTCGTTTAGGAGGTAAGCCTGGAAGTTCTTCAGGGAACACATCGACAAATTCATTCACTACTGGAACTGATTGAAGAGTTGGTGATTCTGCCTCCATATCCCTCACTCTAACTAAATGAAATATATAACCCTTGGATATCATCTTTATGGCCTTAAAATAAGAGATAAACTTTCCTATTGTTGTAACAACATTGCCTTCCCATTCAGTAACTGCCTCATTTGGAAAGTCGAAGTACACTCTTTTAGTTCGGCAATCCACGGTGGCATAACAAGAAGCTAACCATTCCATACCATTATAATGTCAAATTCCACCATTTCTAGCTCAATTAGGTTAGTCAATGTGTCACGGTCACAAACAGTTACTACACATTCATAATAAACCCTCCTAGCCTTAATAGATTCACCAGTTGGTGTGGACACCTCAAATGGTTTGCTCAATAATTTGGGTGTTCTTTTAAGCTTTCCAGCAACTAGTGGAGTGATATATGATAGTGTAGAACTAGGATCAATTAATGCATATACATTATGTGAAAAGATGGACAATGTACCTGTGACCACATC
>JAPFFP010001989.1:0-18019 GCA_026153255.1 Solanum medicagineum
ACGGACTTCACACCCTCTGGCATAGTGGTCAAGGTATCAACCCCTCGACATTGTTAATGGACTTCACACCCTCTATCATAGTGGTCAAGGTATCAACCCCTCAACATGGTTAATAGACTTCACGACCTCCATCATAGTGGTCAAGCTATCAACCCCTCAACATGGTTAATGGATTTCACACCCTCCATCATAGTGGTCAAGGTCTCAACCCTTCAACATGGTTAATAGACTTCACACGCTCTATCATAGTGGTCAATGTATCAACCCATTAACATGGTTAATGGTCAACATGCAACCCTAGGGACACTTTTCAAGAAATCATCATAATATTGCATTACTTTCATCATCATAAGTCACTTATCTCATATGCCATACATTAGGCCTTCAACAGCGCAAGAATCAATAATCGGACATTTTATCAAACACTTAGTGGGTATGTAATGCTAGTGCAAACCCCCTATTAGTAGCATGAAAATGCCCTTGGCCACCAACACCCTGCGCCTTCTCATGCTACTAATAAGGGGTTTGCCAATGACTTCCCTAGGCCTCAAGGTGTTGGTGGGGTGGCTCCTAGTGATGTGTGCCCTAAATGTGGAAGGATCCACGGAGGCCCATGTTTGAAGGGTTCTAATACATGCTATGACTATGGGGAGCTTAGTCACAAGATGATAGATTGTCCAGGAAACCGTGGCAAGGGTTGGGGTGCAAATATAGTTCCATTGGGTAGAGTTGGTCCTCAAGGTGGTGCCCCAAGGCATAATCAGTTTTATGCACTACATGGGAGGCAAGGGGTTGGTGATATTCCAGATGTGGTTACCAATATGTTGAAAATCCGTAACTTTGATATATATGCTTTGATTGATCTGGGTGTCACTCTTTCCTTTGTTACCCCTTTTGTTAATAAAAGTTCCATGTTGACCCCGAGTTGTTGCATGAGTCATATGAAGAATCTACTCCTATTGGTGTCTCTATTGTTGCTAGGAAAGTTTGTAGGAGTTGTCCAATATGCATTGCGCATAAGTTGTTGCATTGTGATCTTGTTCAATTAGACATGGTTGATTTTGATGTCATTCTTGAGATGGATTGGTTGCATGCCAACTATGCTTCTATTGATTGTAGAACCCGTAGGGTCAAGTTTTAATTCCCTAATGAACCCGTCTTTGAGTTGGAAAGCCAAGTTGTGGTGGTCAAGGGTAGATTCATTTCATGCATTAAAGCCCATAAGTTGATTTCTAGGGGGTATTTGTATCATCTTGTAAGGGTTAAAGATGTGGACTCCAAAGTCTATTCTATTAAGTCGGTTCGGGTTGTAAACGAGTTTCTTGATGTCTTCCCAAATGACCTTCCCGATGTCCCTCCCGAAAGGAAATAGATTTTGGCATAGATTTCCTTTCTGATACTCAACCTATCTCTATTCCCCTTTAGCATATGGCCCCGGAAGAATTGAAAGAGTTAAGAACAAATGAAAGATTTGTTAGAAAAGGGATTTATCAGACCTAGCCAATCACCTTGGGGTGCCCCAGGGTTGTGTGTAAAGAAGAAGGATGGGTTACAGATATGCACTGACTACTGGCAACTCAATAGGGTCACCATCAAGAATAGGTATCCTCTTCCAAGGATTGATCATTTGTTTGACCAATTGCATGGGGCTAGCTTCTTCTCTAAGATTGATCTTCGGTCTGGGTATCATCAAGTAAGGGTGAGGGAGTGTGACATTCCCAAGATGGCCTTTCGGACTAGATATAGGCATTATGAGTTTGTTGTGATGTCGATTGGATTAACCAATGCACCGGCCATCTTCATGGACCTAATGAATAGGGTCTTCAAACCTTACCATGATTCTTTTGTTGTGGTCTTCATTGATGATATTTTGATCTATTCACATAGTAGGGAGGAGCATATGGGGCATTTGAGGGTTATGTTGCAAAGATTGAGGGAGGAGAAATTGTATGTCAAATATGATAAGTGTGAATTTTGGTTTAAGGAGGTTTCATTCTTGGGTCATGTGGTGTCAGGGGATGGTATAAAAGTGGATCCTAAGAAAATCAATGTGATTACAAATTGGCCTATACCATTGACCCCACGAGTATTAGGAGTTTGTTGGGCCTAGCGGGTTAAAGGTTTGTGTGAATGGGTTCTCCTCCATTGCTTTCCCTATGACAAAATAGACACAAAAGAAGGTTAAATTTGTGTGGACCAATGAGTGTGAGAGAACCACTTAGGCCCAAGTCTTGGACCGCAAGCAAAATAATTGGATAGGAAATTGGACATTTTCGTGTCACGGATAAGACGCGAGGATTAAATCTCTTCGACGGCACGCCCTTGGCGTGTCACGTCAGGGGCGTAAAAGCTCTCTGAAAATCATCACTTGTAAAATCAAAATTGTTAATCATTCGCTATTAAATCGGGTTTAGACCCATTTTCCACTCAAAATGACCCCCTGAACAGGAATATGAAATCGAATTTTGAGATATATGGAAATTACGATTTTGGGCACTTCCGAGATATATTTTCAGGCACTTTTTGGGGTCGTTACACATATACAAAAAACCAATCTAACTATTAATTTCATACTCTATTTATGGCAGCACCAATGGCTTGTAATATTATATTCCATCTGCCCGCGATTCTTGTTTGTATGAATTATGTCTGCTATGTTATAGTCGATGATGTGTATTTCCAGATTTTTAATCTGGATGTTGTCTCCTGCGTAACCCTTTAGTGCACTTTCGGCAGGGCAGCAAGAAGTTGTAATGTTCAACAGCTTTCTCGCAAGCATAATGGTTAATGTTCAAGTTTTTTTGGTGTGTGCCCTACAAATCGAGAAGATGGCCTATACTGTCTCTGAGATTTGTACCCCTAGGACATGTGCAACGTCTTGAGCATCTGGTTCAGTCCGGTGTATTTCGTTCAAATTATCTCACTTAGGGATGCAGACCAATTTATTCTGACCCCCACAGGCTCCACGAACAAATCTTAGAACATGTGCTTGTTTCACTGTCTGAAGCCCTGGATGACCTGTCATTGTTATGTGTTGTATAATTTCCGAGTCTCACATTATTTTTGGTTGTTTATTGGCTGTCGGTCACTGGGTAAGATAAATAGATTGACTCGTTACGATAAATGGTAAGTAATTGTAACTTAGAATTTAATTTGTGCACTGCCTAATCTTGCTGGTTATCCGTAAGTTTAGAAGATGGGTTTAAACTGGAAGAAGTAGTACGTACCATGTCGCTTATGAGTGGCGACGCTGTTGCAGTTGTTAATTGTGAAATAATGTCAATGTGTAGTCAGTGTGTTAATGGTTAAACGATTAATGTTGATAGTATTTTGTAGGGTGCAGAATAAGTCGATCACCTGCAGGTTTGCTGCATTTTTTAAGTGAGATGAAACGACCCCAAAAGTACCCGAAAACGTGCCTCGGAATGCCTGAAATTTTAAATTTCATATATCTCAAAATTCGTGCACAATATCAAAAATCTGACTTCATATTCTTGTTCAGGGGGTCAAAATTAGGGGAAAAGGGTCTAACCCCGATTTACGAGCGAAAGATTAGCTATTATAATTTTTTCAAGGTGCTAATTCCAAAGAGGAATCCGGGACCCCCATGCAATGCACCTCTGTTTTAGAAAGTGTCTGTTTTTTCTAGTTCGGTCCAAGACTTCTAAGTCTGAGGACTAAGTGTTCCCAAACGTTTTTTTACCTATACGTAGCCATATTTCACCCTCATATCATCCTAAACACTCCCCAATACTCACTCAAACACTTAGCCATATTTTCACTCCCCAAATTCAAGCCTCAAACCCTCATCCAGAACTAAGGTTTTCCTTCAAGGTTCTTCTTCAAGCTTCAAGTTTCCATCTCCTATCTTCACCAAGCTCATCTCTAAGCTAAGGTATGTGGGTTTCTTTCATGGGTTCCTTTCACCCATGATACCCAAGTCTCCTTTTAGTCAAATTGCATAATTGAAAGTTGATTTACAAATGGGTTTTGCTTATAATGAAATTCTCTGCACTATGTTAAAGCTTTATGAAATTATGACTGTTTAACTATGTTTTGAGCTATAAAACTTGAATCTATTGTAAGATTTGAGAAGGGGTTTTGATGTGCATTACTTGAGAGTGTTACAAGATATTGATTGATGGTTTTACAATGGATTTTCTTGCACTATTTCATCTCTATATTTCATGGTTTTATAGTAGCTTTACATACCCTCTAAGTGTTTGCTAAAATGTTCGAATGTGGTTTTTGATGAATTGATGGCCCAAAGATAAGATATGATATGAATGAGTATATGATGATGAAAAGAGCTTGCGTATATGATATATTCTATATAAAGTGTTGCATTCGACCATGCCGTATCATTACTAAACTAGATGAGGGGTTTGTACCTCACACACCAGAGTGATGGGTGCTATCATCACTAACCTTGATGAGGGGTTTGTACCTCACACACTAGGGTGATAGGTTCTATCATCACTAACCTTGATGAGGAGTTTGTACCTCACACACTAGGGTGCTGGGTGCTATCATCAGAAACCTTGATGAGGGATTTGTACCTCACACACTAGGGTGATGGGTGCTATCATCAGAAACCTTGATGAGAGGTTTGTACCTCACACACTTTTGTGATGGGTGCTATCATCACCAACCTACCAAGGGGTTTATACTTTGGAAATCTATCTTGGTCTCTTCTACACTTATGATATCCTATATGAGCATAAGTTACTTAAGCATGTTTTACTTATGCGTTGATCATACATGTCATATTGTTATATTAAGCCTATTGCCTATTGTTATGCATTTTGATCAATGTGCGTATCTCTTGTTGCATTGCATCCTACATACTTTGTACATTCAAATGTACTAACAGATACTCTTGCCTACATGATATCACCATGTAGGAACCAGTGTCCATTTGGCCATCCTCCTCCTCCACGTGGCTAGTGGTATCCATTCAAGCTAGTTTGTGAGTCCTCCATTTTGGGGACATTGGTTTCATTCCTGTGCTATGTATTAAAGACTATCTTTCCTTTTTGGTATGCTTTGACTATGAGGGTGAGCTCAGTTGCTTGTTTTTGGCCCCACTAAGTTCTATGTCTGGAGGTGTTGTTGGACAAGTTATGTATTATGTTTGAGCTTTGACTCGTTCATATTATTCAAGTGTTTAACTCTTTCCCTTAGTCCCAATTCTCCTTGTTATGCTTATCTTTTATTGTCATTTTTAATTGCTTCCGCAACCAAGGATGTGTAATGATATGTTATGAGGCTTGTTTGGGGTTCCTTCAAGTTCCCCATTTGCCGGTCACGATAGGCCCTAGGCTTGGCTCGTGACATGAGATCTTGATTTGTTCTTGCGCTTCGATGGTTGTGTTGATGATGTAATTTGAATGATAAAGGTGTCTTTTCGTAGAAGGCGCCAATTAGGGAGGCATTATGTTATAGAGGAGGCGCCAATAGTGCCTGTTGCGTGCACCATTAATGGTGACGTGGATATTTTTAAAAGTTAGGTTAAAATGGAAATTAATTGATATGGGCCTTTGTGCAATTAGGGATTGTCATATGGGCTTTTGTTGTCCAATAATTCAAGAGTCCCAAGATACTTCATAGTAAGCGCTAATTTAAATATCTCATCGCATTAAAAATCATCGTCGCTAAAGTTTTCATCTGATACTTTGTAATCGTATTGAGTCCGTCTTTAGGCCATATATCTATGGGGGAACTTGAAGCATTCAAAATTTATCAAAACACCTACAAAGCATTATGTAAGAATTTCAATTCATGGTGAGGCAGCACGGATCCTAAGTTAAGTGATCAGAAAGTTTAGCTAACAGTTAAAAGCCTTGCTTTAATCCTACAGTGTGTTTTCTTTTGCTGGATAGTTAATATATCAGGCAATAGATTGGTAACAGAAGAACGATTATTCAAGTCAGTAGGTAATTGGTTTGGTCTCTTTGTAGTTTCTATTTGATGAATTTGCACAGCGAAACTTGAACATGATTGTCTTGAGGGGAAAACAGAGAGTATATGTAGGCAATGCGTTTTAGTTTTATTAAAATTTACCTTAGAAGGTTGTTTGATTTTACTCTTTGTACATAAAATTCAATGATCTGCAGCTAAGTCCCCTTTGTTTCCGTTGAATTATAGTTTACTGTCTTAGCCAATTCTTTGATTCCACTCTTTGTAGACATTATTTGATGATCTATGCTTAGGCAATGCCGCTTCCATTGATTTGAAATTTAGTTTGGTAGGTAACTTGATTCAAATCCTTGCAATCTACATTTTGATAATGGTGTCTAAAATCATTGAAGTCCACATCTGATGAAGGTGCCAGGGCAGGCAACGCGGCGGTGACTTTGAGGGTGGTGTTTTCGTTCAAGCAGCACAAAATCCTCTTCAAACACAACACGGAGGCACGCCAAATATAAGTTTGTGAATAATACCCTGTTACGCCCAGTTTTGATTTTTGAATAAATTGGAGTCCATTCTTGGCCTACCCTTGCCATGTTCTTGACTTCTGCAATTGTTCATACATCTTCCAAAATACACTGCATATGCCTACTGAAATTTGAATGTACTCTTATTCCTCCCTGAATCTAATTCTTGTACTTAAGCCCATTTAACATGTGTAGATTTTATTCTAGTATAAGTTGTTATGTAGGAGAGCTTTTAGAAAAAAATTGAAAGTACATCCCTTAGAATTCAAGTTCTTCAAAACTCCCTACTTTCAAGAAGCATGAATTTAGGAGTATAGCCAAGAATTTTCATTAGGAGATTCAAAAGGTCAAAAGAATGACTTTAGCAAGACTTGAACCTACAATACGAGCTAAACACTAATATTGTTATCTGAAAAGGATGGTGTATATCCACCTTATCCTTAAAGAGGTTGATTAACATAACGCTATACTATTTTAATTAACTCACTTTTTATCAAGATGAACTACTCTAAGAAATGTCAACCATTATGAAGAAGAAACAAAGAGATATTCATGTGAACCTATCACCAAATCATAACTCCTATTACAAATGAGAGTCGTGTGAAATATTTTATACTTTGCATTGAGAGCTAACCGAAAATTCTCTTGATATGTGTCAAAAATAATTCTCACAAAGTGAATAAGTTGTTACCGTATTTAATGTAAACATGTGTGAATAGTGTAACATAAATTATAACTGCACAAATCAACATGTCAATTTGAAGAACGGTGTTGAGGTGGTTGATTAGTTGCTTCTCCTTTGTAGTGAATAAATGTCATCCTAACCTGTAAATTTAAAGAAACTTATTTTGTTAGTGTTGTAAAATGTATAAGGAAATAAATTTTGGTATTATTAGAGAGAAACACATTATATGTCAGTCATATACCTAGAACTTCTTTGTAGACGATGTTCTTCATGTATGTACCACTTTGATGTTTTGGTTGCTGTGTTACCAAAACTTTGGTTGTGGACATCGATATCCCTCTCGATAGTGTAACGACCCCAAAAAGTGTCCAAAAACGTGCCTCGGGATGCCCAAAATTTTAATTATTATATATCTCAAAATTCATTCGTTATTTCAAAAATTTGACTTCGGATTCTTGTTCAGGGAGTCCAAATTAGGGGAGAAGGGTCTAATCTCGATTTAAGAGCAAAGATTTAGCAATTACGAAATTTCAAGAACGCAAATTCCAGTGGGGTTTTCGCGTCGCCTCCGAGACGTGCCCCTTGTGTTATTTTGGAACTGTTTTTCAGCTTTGGTCCAAGACTCTAAGTCTTGGGCCTAAAAGTTCTCATGTGTTTTCACCTATACTTAGCCAAATTTCACCCTCATACTACCCTAAATATTTCCCAATACTCACTCAAACACTTAGTCATATATTCACTCCCAAAACTCAAGTCCAAAACCCTCATCCTAAGCTAAGGTTCTCCTTCAAGGTTCTTCTTCAAGCTTTAAGTCTCCATCTCTAATCTTCACCAAGTTCATCTCCAAGCTAAGGTATATGGGTTCTTTCATGGGTTCCTTTCACCCATGATACCCAAGCCTCCTTTTGCTCAAATTTCATGATTTAAAGTTGATTTACAAATGGATCTTGCATATTATGGAATTCGCTGCATACTATGTTAAAGCTATTTACAGTTGTGACTGTTTTGCCATGTTTTGAGCTATAAGTCTTTGATCTATTGTGAGATTTGAGAAGGGGTTTTGATGTATATATCATGAGGGTCTTGCAAGGTGTTGATTGATGGTTTTACAATGGGTTTCCTTGCATGATTTCATCTCTAATTTTCATGGTTTTATACTATCACTTCGCTCCCTCTAAATGTTTGATAAAATGTTCGGATGTGGTTTCTTGAGGATTTGAAGGTCCAAAGCATCACATATGATATGAATGACTATTTGATGATGAAATGAGCTCATATATATGATATACTCTATATAAAGTGTTGCATTAGACCATACCCGATCCAGGGGGACAAGATCTCGGGTAACCATGTTGGGGGTTTATACTCATCAACCATGCGAGGGGTTTATACTTCATCACCGTGTTGATAAGGTGTGATTATCATCAACCATGTGAGGGGTTTATACCACATAACCACCAAGGGGTTTACACCTTGAATAACTAGCTTGGCCTCTTCTTCACATATGATATCCTATATGAGCATGATTTACTTAAGGATGTTTTACTTAAGAATTGAATATACATGCCATATCTTTATGTTATGTCTATTGATTAATATTATGCATTTTGATTATGATGCCTACTTATTGTTACATTGCATCCTACATACTAGGTACATTCAAACTTACTAACACACACTCTATGCCTACATGACGTCACCATGTAGGAACCAGTGCCCAAGTTGATCATCCTCTTCCACGTCACTAGTTTGGTGTTATTGAAGCTAGTTGGTAAGTCCTCCACTTCGGAGACCTTAGTCTATACACTCTTGATATGTATTAAGACACTCTTTTCATGTTCTATTTGATATTTGAGGGTGAGCCCGATTGCTTTGTCTTAGCCCCCGCTCTTATCTATGTAATGGAGGTGGTTGTTCGACATGTTATGTATCTATGATATGAGTTTAACTCTTTCCTTTTGACCATGATATTGTGAAAGCCTTTCTCTTAGCCCCGTTTTCCCATTCTTTTATCTTTGATGAGTGATTTATTACTTCTGCGACCAAGGATGTGTAATGATGCTTTATGAGGCTTTCTTGGGTTCCCTTCTGGTTCCCCTTGCGTCGTGTCATGTCTAGGCCTTAGACATAGGTCATGAAAAACTTGGTATTAGAGCATTAGGTTGATAGATCATCGAGGTCTAATACACCGCGTCGATTAGAGTCCTATTCATGGTTGTGAAGGCGCACCATGACTATGAATAGGAAGTTATGAGAAGTTTTAGGAATTGTTTCCCTTCTTCATTTTCTATGTCATGCTATAGAGTTTTAGTGAGTTTTCCCCCCTAACAATTGTTCTTTTCTATGCTAGATCATAGCAACCACTAGAGAAAGATGGGCCAAAAGTCCCGAGGAGCAACCTACCAATGGTGAGCTCTGGGATGCTCTTACTGTGCTTGGCCAAGTGGTGGCCAACCAAGTCCAACAAGGGGCCCAAGCTGCTCATGCTACTAGCCCGGGAGCTAGGGTAAGAGACTTCATGAGGATGAATCCTCCGATTTTCTATTGGTCAAAGGTGGACGAAGATCCACAAGAGTTCATTGATAAGGTCTACAAAATCTTGAATATCATGGGTGTTGGGATGAATGAAAAGGCGGAGTTGGTAGAGTACCAACTCAAAGGGGTAGCTCAGATATGGTAAGATCAATAAAAGGGTGAGAAAGGGGTCGGTACTGTGGTGCTTTGGGAGGAGTTCGAATTGGCTTTCCTTAATCGATTTTTCCCCCGTGAGCTTAGGGAAGCAAAGTTCGTAGAGCTTATGAACTTGAAACAAGATGCTATGAGTGTGAGGGAGTATGCCCTTTAAGTTGAATCAACTTTCAAAGTATGCTCCCCATTTGGTGGCCGATCCTAGATCTAGGATGAATAAGTTCGTGATGGGGGTCTCCGACTTGGTAAGTGAAGAATGTCAGTCTGCCATGCTAATTAGTGACATGGACTTGTCTCGTTTGATGACCTATGTCAAGAAAATGGAGAAGGAGAAATTGAGAAAGAAAAGGGGGCATGAGGACAAGAGGGCCGATTGAGGGTAAATTCCTAAAGGGTGCTAAATTTCGTCAAGGCCAAGGGCCTCCTCACCATATAGGGTTTGTCAATGACTTCCCTAGGCCTCAAGGTATTGGTAGGATGACTCCTATTGATGTGTGTCATAAATGTTGAAGGAGCCGTGGAGTCCCATGTTTGAAGGGTTCTAATGCATGCTATGAATGTGCGGAGCCTGATCACAAGAAGGTAGATTGTCCAAGAAACTGTGCCAAGGTTCGGGGTGCTAATGAGGTCCCATTAGGAAGAGGTGGTCCTCAAGGTGGTACCTCAAAGAACAATCGATTTTATGTTCTACATGGGAGGGACGGGTTTGGTGAGGTCCCAATGTTGTTACCGGTATGTCGAAAATATTTGACTTTGATGTGTATGCTTTGATTGATCCGGGTGATACTCTTTCCTTTGTTACCCCTCTTGTTGCTAAAAAGTTTCATGTTGTCCCCGAGTTGTTGCATGAGTCATATGAAGAATCTACTCCTATTGGTGTCTCTATTGTTGCTAGGAAGTTTTATAGGAATTGACCTATTTGCATTTTGTATAAGTTGTTGCCTTGTGATCTTGTTGAATTAGACATGGTAGATTTGATGTCCTTCTTGGAATGGATTGGTTGCATTCCTACTATGTTTCTATTGATTGTAGAACCCATAGGTCAAGTTTCAATTTCCTAATGAACCCGTCCTTGAGTGGGAAAGTAAAGATGTGGTGGTCAAGGGTAGATTTATTTCATGCATTAAAGGCCATAAGTTGATTTCTAGGGGATGTTTGTATCATCTTGTGAGGGTTAAAGATGTGGAGTCCAAAGTCCCTTCCATTGAGTCAGTTCCCATTGTAAATGAGTTTCTTGATATCTTCCCAAATGACCTTCCCGGTGTCCCTCCCGAAAGGGGAGATAGATTTTGGTATAGATCTCTATCCCGATACTCAATCTATCTCTAATCCCCTTTTACCGTATGGCCCCGGAGGAGTTGGGGGAGTTAAAGGAATAATTGAAAGATTTGTTGGAGAAGGGATTTATTAGACCTAGTTAATCACCTTGGGGCGCCCCGGTATTGTTTGTGAAAAAGAAGGATGGGTCACTTAGAATGTTCATTGACTACCGACAACTTAATAAGGTCACCATCAAGAACAGGTATCCTCTTCCAAGAATTGATGACATGTTTGACCAACTGCAAGGGGCTAGCTTCTTCTCTAAGATTGATCTTTGGTCTGGGTATCATAAAGTAAGGGTGAGGGAGTGTGACATTCCCAAGACGACATTCCGGACTAGATTTGGGCACTATAAGTTTGTGGTGATTTATTTTGGGTTAACCAATGCGCCGGCCATCTTCATGGACCTAATGAATAGGGTCTTCAAACCTTACCTTGATTCCTTTGTTTTGGTCTTCATTGATGATATTTTGATCTACTCACATAGTAGGGAGGAGCATATAGGCCTTTTGAGGGTTGTTTTGCAAAGGTTGAGGGAGGAGAGATTGTATGCTAAATATTACAAGTATGAATTTTGGTTGAAGGAGGTTGCATTCTTGGGTCATGTGGTTTCGCGGGAAGGTATAAAAGTGGATCCTAAGAAGGAATTGTCCTAGACCATTGACTCTATCGGATATTAGGAGCTTCTTGGGTCTTGCGGGTTATTATAGACGATCTGTGAATGGGTTTCCTCCATTGCTTCTCCTATGACCAAATTGACTCAAAAGAAGATTAAGTTTGTGTGGACCAATGAATGTGAGAGAAGCTTCCAAAGATGTTAATGAAAGAAATTTCCAACATGTGCTCAAATATGTGTATAAACAATTTGGCCTTACTCAACTACTACCTTAATAAGTTTTCATCAAATAGCCTATGCTTTGATAAGTATTGCAAAGTTGGTACTTACACACTCCCTCTCATCATATTTTATGTGACACTTTCCTTATTAGTGTTTCTCAAAAAGAAAAGATACATTTCTATATTTTAGAAGAATCTAACTTTAAACTTCACAATTATCTTTTAAGGAATTAAATGCATAGTATCTTTCTTACTATTCTTCATTTCAGAAAAAGTGTGGGATTGGATGTTCCTAAAGTTGAAGTTCATATGAAGATATAATCACCCAGCAAATGTAAATGTTGGCTCTAGAATTTTGCCTACTTTGGTAAATTCAGTCTGTAATGTCTTGGAGGTAAAGCATTTAATCCTGCAATTGATTCTCTATGTTATACTTCTATCTTAAACTATAGCTTATGAGAAGTTCTCTAAATGATTTTTATGCATTACAGAGTATATTGACTAGAATGATGATATACCGTCATAAGAGAAACTCTTTTACTATTTTAAATAACATTAGCGGTGTTATAAAACCTGGGAGGTAAGCTTTGGCTCTTTTATTTTCATGCTTCTGATAACTGCGTATAAAAAGAGGCAAAGAAAAAAAATCAAGAAATAGATCCATAAAATATCAGCGTTAGAAGTGAGGGAAATATGCATAAACAATATATTGATTTTCAAATTGATGAAGGAAATATACACAAGGAATACATTGATTTTTAATAATGAACCTTGTTGAAGTATTCTGTAGCATTTAGAAGCCAGGTTCCAAAAATGGATCTGTGAAAGCTCCTAGTTAGTACTACATCTCCTCATTCTTTTGTACTAATCCTAGATTAACAACATTTCTAAGAAGGATGATATCCTTGTGGTCCATTTAGGCAATGCCGATCCAAGGACCTATCATGGATTTGTGTGACAAGTGTTCCACAAAGGAAAAAATAGAACTTCTTGTGAAAACTAAGCTCTCAAATTGTCAAGCGGGTGCACTGACAGTTTCAGCAAGTTCTTGCCGCAACTCTTGTTGCTCCAAAGTAGAAGACTGCAGAAAGACAAAATTAGTATGAGTCTCTTTAATGGGAATTCTTACCATTCCTCCTAGGAATTATGCGTCAATATATTGAGGATTCAAACTCTAGAAAATTTGATATATCTTTTTATAAATTATTAAAACAATAGTTTTGTAATTTCATATGATTGATTTCAACAGCATTGCTGGCCTATAAATAGAGAGGATAATTTTCCAAGTTGCATCTAAGATTCTTCAAGATCGGATGAATAATTTTGTTAGTTTTTGTTTTAGATTATTTTCCTCCAATGAATGTATTCTCAAGGGTGAGCATGTATGCACTTATTTGACATACTTCTACATCAATATATCTTTAAAGAGTACGAACTTATGTAATATTAGTTCTATGTTTTTCATGTGTTATTTATCTCATTTTTTTAATTTTATTTTGCTTCTATTTTGTAGCTTTAAAGGACAATGTAAAAATTTCCCATTAAAAATATAAATGTTGGGCCCATGTAAAGTACGAGCATACTTATCTAGTATATATAGAAATGTGAAAGGTAGGAGATCAAGGGTAAAAGTGTAATTTCATACAAACAAAAATCTATAAAGAAATATAGTCAAACAAATATATATTTCTAGAAACATCTTTCTATTATTCTATAGTAATTTCACATGCTAACAAAAATCTAACAATATAAGCAAAAAAATCTAGAAGCAAGATATGTCCTTAATTCTTTATGTTTCTTTTCTTTTTTCTCATGATGTATTAATGTTAAACAAAAAAGCATAAAAAATTAAGGATATATCTTTCATTTTATCCTAATTTACTAAAATATTATACATTTTATACATGATAGAATATTCATATGAGACCTTTTTGGTTCAAATTTTTTTAAAAAATTGTATGCATGTTCATAAACATCTATTAGATAGTTATGTTAACCACATAAAATATGACATTTCATTTGAAATACATATAATTAAAGGAGGTGTGACATATTTTATATTTATTCAATTCATTATTTGTGTCTGACATAATATTAAAATGAATAATAGATTAGATAATCTTTTAATATTGGTTGTGGTAACTTAAATAAGTTATAAATTATTTTGTAATTTTATAAAAATATAAAATTTTCTTTCAAAGTGTAATGTCATTGTCACTTTCTATGGCATTTATGTGAAAATATTTAGAATAAATTTATTATTTAAGAATATGATTAATTACGTACGAATACAATTTATGATCGTAACATTGGGCCTGTTAACGGGCTTTTCGTATCTAATATATATATAAAAGCATGAACTCCACAAATTGCAATGTCAAATTATTATTTTACCCTCACATGTTTAAATTAACTCACTGAAATTACGTTAATGCCCTAAATAATTTTTAAAAACCTACTTAGAAAGCTCTACTTCGCTAAGGACCCCTACGCAATGGCCGTAAGTATTAATTATCATGAACTTGGTGCCCATTGGCATCACTTTGAAGAGGATTTTGCTCTGCTTGCACGAAACCACCACCCTCGCCGTCTCCGCTGCGTCGCCTGCTCAGCCGCCATCATCAAACGCGGACTTCAATGATCAAATCAAGTTATCTACTAAACTGAACTCCAAATCAACGCGAAGCGACATCGACTTCGTGTAGATCATCAAATAATGTCTACACAGAGTGGAATCAAACAATTTGCTAAGACGGGAAACTCCAAATCATCGGAAACGTAGGGCGCTTCGCTGCAGATCATCGAATGTTGCGTACGAAGAGTAAAATCAAACAACCTTCTGACGTAAATTTCCATCCAACTAAAACACATTGCATACATATACCCTCTGTTTATCCCCCAGTACAATCATGTTCGACTTTCACGTGCAACTTCATCAAATAGAAACTACAAAGAGGCCAAACCAACAACAATTGAATAATCCTTCTTCTGTTCCCAATTCGTTGCCTAATACATTAACTATCCAACAAAAGAAAACGCACTGTAGGATTAAAGCGAGGCTTTTAAGTATTAGCTAAACTTTCTGATCACTTAATTTAGGGTACGTGCTGCCTCATTGTGAATTGAAATTATATAATGCTTTCTAGGTGTCTATCACTTTTGAATGCTTCTAGTTCCCCCATGAATATTTTTACCCCGAATCATGTCTCCAGGGACCTTCTTTATAATACCACATTTTAATTCTTAATTTGTGAGTGAGTGAAAAATAAAATAGTTCTAATTTTGGAATAAATATTATTTATCATCTCAATCGAGGTCATCCAAATTTTCTAGGCCAAGAGTGAAAGATAACATTACCTGTTCAGAAGTATTAAATGAGGTCAAATGGCGTGCTATTATCTTTGGTGAAATCGCTCACCCTGTTAACATGTTGTAAGTTCCCACTATGCTTCTGTTTACTTAGTTTAAATCTGTTCACTCACCTATTTTACCCCATCAATTTCTATACTCTACAGTGTAACAATTGAACTGCTGAAAATCTTGCAGGCCCTCATTCTTTACACTTCTTCTCTTTAGTACTTAAGACTGTTACCTTCCTTGGCATATATTCAATGGAGAGTGAAGCAATTTAGGTTCACTCTTTCTCTATAATTTCTTCCTTGTCTTGATTTTCTCTTTCAATCACCCTACTCCATTATACTTTCTGGCTCTGTACATTAACTGAAACTTGCGAAATGTTTAGGACCACAGTAAATATAAATAAGAATGTACAATCTTAAAATATCTTTGTACATACTTTTATTTTTACAACTGTTGTAAAAACCTTGGTACACTGGAGACATGTCACAGTGGATGCTTTGGCCGTAACTTCAAACACTAATGCATGACTAAACATACTTTTATTTTTACAACTGTTGTAAAAAACTTGGTACAATGGAGATATGTTACATTGGATGCTTCGGCTGTAACTTCAAACACTAACGCATGACTAAACGTACTTTTATTTTTACAATTTTTGTAAAAACCTTGGTACACTGGAGACATGTCACACTGTATGCTTTGGTTGTAACTTCAGAGTACAAGTACTGTCGTAAACTAATAAAGAAAATGTGAACCAGCCAAGTAGTTGTTGTTGCTGACTTAAGAATCTGCTGCAACCTTTTGTTATTCAGGCTGAGTGGATGGTCCCAGAAGTGCTGAGAAATGAGCCTTTAGATGAGAAGTATGTCTTAAAAAACCATGTTACCCCCTTCAAACAGTTGAATGAATATCAGTAGTGAAAGCAATATATAATGCAAGAATCAAAACAATCCTAAAAATATCATGGTGGCATATTTCAACAATGAGTTCCTTCACGATCTTTATGGTACATGGTTGCTAATGTTGTACAATGATTTCTTGCCTTATAGATGTGATGTATATACCTTTGGTGTCATGCTATGGAAGCTCTGTACTTTGCAGCAGCCATGGGGAGGAATGAACCCCATGCAAGTTGTTGGGGCAGTTGGATTTCGGCGTCGCCGTCTTGACATTGCAGACATCATCAGAAAATGCTGAGCAAACGTGAGAACGATTAATCTTTCAGTTGTTATGCGCCTAATTGAGCTTCGTCTATAATCTTTTACTCACTTCTTTAGAGCTTGTGGTGCTAAGCAATGGTTTTGGTTAATACTACACTCAGTGTTTATCATATGGTTGTTGGTGGTAATCAAGTCCCCTAGGTGACTCTCTCAGTGTTGGTGTGGCAGTGCCTAAATTTTTCGTGCATCTCTTAGTATCTACCCAATGGTACACGTAAAAGGAGTGAGGGTTGCTTGGTCATTGTTGTACATTGCCCTCGAAAGCGTGAATGTAGCCGTGTTTACGACTTTAGCACTTCGAGATTCAAAAGTACTTAGATATAATGATGGTTCAAGACCCTTGTTTTAGTCGGGCCAGGTGATCATAGTTGTATAACTTAGAATATGAGAGCAATTAAGTAATTTGATTATTATTTCAATTTATTTTTAGCTAAACATGCTAATATCTTTCCATAACAAATTCATGCAGCGTTAAAGATGGTGTGAGTCACTTCGGTGAAAATCATGAGAGAACGTTCAAGTCTCAGGAGAGAAAAAGACTATTAGGTGATTTTTTCTGCATCTGTCTAAATCTTGATTGGCAAAGTTATCCGCTACCTTTGCTTTTGGAGGTAGCAATACCTCGTGATAATAAGTATATGCAAGCTGACCTAGCCACCACCCTTATTGAAAAAAAGGGAGTGAATCATAGATTATTTTAGTAGTCAAAACCAAAGCATCTCAGCACGAAAGTCATGCCATTAGTATTGACAAAATATAGTACTTGCTTGTGTATAGATACAAGGTCATCTCTAGTTTTCTTTATGTCAAAATCTTATTTTTATGGTTTCTTGTCCTGCTTAATGTGTAGAGATCCAAAGTTACGGCCTTCATTAGCTGAGATTATGGCTGCTTTGAAACCATTGCAAAAGCCTATAACCAGTTCACAAGTACCAAAACCACTGCTGAACAGAGGTCAAGAAAAGAGCCGGTCATAAAGAAACGTGGATGATCCAGCAGCACAACATGTTTAGGACAGAAGGGAAAACAAAATTTTAGCATCCTGCAATATTTTGTTTGTTTTTTCAAATGTCCAACTATTTCACATGCTTTTTATGCAGAATAGTTATGTAATCACAAAATTGGTACATAAAAGTTATTTTTATTCAAATTGAAAGGAAATTGTGAATGTTAAAGTGCGGGCAGTATTATTATTGAATTTGATCCAAAGCCTTTGGTTAAATTCTACAATATTTATCTCCAAAAAAGTTATCTTATACATTCACTTTTATTTACTTTGTATACACGTACGTTGCACGTGGCGAGAAATTAGTATATACATATTTATATATATCTTGGTAGTGAGCAGCACTCTGCCTTAGCAATACAATATACATCCTAAATTGATTTCCTCTACTCTCTAGTATTTGCTAAGGGCCACTATACAATAATCTTCAATTGCAGTTACTATAATATGAAGTTCTTTTGATTTT
>JAPFFP010002009.1:0-18018 GCA_026153255.1 Solanum medicagineum
CTTGCATTTTGCATGATTTGAACATGTCCTCATATGTGCCCACCAAGTATTTGATGAAATGCCAAGTTAAGAATTCTGAAGATATGTACATGTTTTACAAGTCAAGTGGCTTCATGATTAATTTAGGTTATCAAGTATGTTATGCATTCATGAAATTATTTATAATTATGCAAGTATGAAGTTAAGCCATTTTCAATAATTTATTTTCAAGAAACCTACATGGATTTTACTTATTTTAATTTGGGATTTGAATATTATGATTCCTAACACTATTGATGCATGGGTTGTGTTTATTTGATAATTTTAATGTGATTTAAACTGTTATATGAGGATTTACTTTGGGTTTATGAAGTTATAAGTATGCATGTTCCCCTTTTGAAATCATTTATGTATGAGAGATTACACTATAGATTTAAATATGGAATTAAGTATGTTTTCACTTCAACTTCATATTATAAATATTGATTTTCAACGGAGTCTTAATTACCCATGTCATTTTATCATTGTTTATAGCATATGCATTCATGTACACAGATTATTTTGAAAATTATTTTATGGGTAAGCCAATTTTGTTTTATGGTATGATTTTGATAAAAGAAATATTGTCATCACATATGTGTCTTTGATTTTGGCTTTTTAAGCATTTTGGGTGCTTGCACCATTTTTTATATGAATGGGCTATTCCTATGCATGAGTATATAGACTATGAAATTATATTTTGTCCTTTAAGCCTAAGAATGCATTGAAATGATTTGGAAAATGACTATTGCCTCTTTGAAAGTATGTACATTTATATTATAAGTGTTCTTGTGAGACGGCGACTTAGCTTGTTGTGTTGGGGCTCTTGGGGTAGTTTGGGCTACTTGCATAGCATGTTTCCAATAACTGTAGAACCCATAAGGTTGTAATAGGATGTTTGATCTATGTGATCAATTACAAAGGGTTAGTCGCTTCACTAAGATTGATCTTTGGTTGAGCTTTGTCCCCAAGTAAGCACTATTAGTATCGAGTGGAGTTTGTTGGTTGATTAACACATTGGCTATGATTATGAGTCTTTAGAGTAAGGTCTTAAAACCCTACCTTGGTATGTTTGTGGTGGCTCTATGATGGGGTATTGATTTGTTTAGATCTTGTGAATTATTTGGAGGTAGTGTTACAAGTCTTGGAGGATGAGAGGTTGTTTGCTAAATATGATAGGTGGGCATTGTGGGTAGCAAGAATGTGGTTAGAACTCCTTAAAGAATATGGTATGAGTGTGCATTAGTTTTCCCAGTAAGGCTAATGTTGTGGTTGGTACTCTAAGTGGGGTGCTTATGGGTACCCTAGCATATGTGGATAATGGTGGCAAAGAGGAGACTAGTGGGGTCCATCGGTTGGTTAGATAAGTGGTTAGGTTGATGGAAGTTAATCATGGTAGTATAGTGTTCTTGATGGTTCCAAACCTTCTTGGGTTAAGAGGTCTAGATTAGGCAAGGCCTTGATTCCGCCTTATTAGGGTTGGAAATTTTGGGTGAGAAGATGATAAAGTGGATGTTGTCTCCCAAGGGGGAGATAGTGGTTATGGTACCAAGTGGGTTAGGCGTATTCAAGGTTGACAATTGACTTGTGGATTATAAGTCCTTATAGAGTGTAGAGGGAGGTTAGTAATGTTGCATAAGTTTGGGAATTGCGTATGGTAGGGGTATGGTTTATCCAGCTTGTCATGCTTCTAGGTTGAGGGGATATGTTGGTAACCGTAGTTCTATAGAACTCTTTGAAGTTGTGGGTGTTAAGGAGGGTAAGTTGGCTTAAGAGAAGGTTCCACTTGGGGTGTTGGAAAATGCAATTCCAGTGAGGAGTTCGTTTTGGTCCTATTTTCTCTTAACTTCGGTCCAAGACTTTTAAGTCTTGAGCCTAAGGGTTCCCACACTTAGACAATATATATACTTAGCCTTATTTCACCTTCATATCATCATAAACATTCTCCATTACTCAGTAAAACACTTAGCAAAATATTTGCTCCCAAATTCAAGTCCCAAAACTCAAGACCAATTTTAAGGATTTCTTCAAGGAACTCACTCAAGCTTCAAATCTCCATTAAAGTCTTCTTTAAGAACTTCTCAAAAGCTAAGGTATGTGGTGTTGAACCATTGGGTCCTTCCACCCATGGTTTATAAATCCTCTTTTACTTAACAATGCATGATTTAAAGTTGATTTTACATGTGGGTCTTGTATATTGAGAAATTTACTGCACAATGATTTTAGTTGATGAATGCATTGTTGTTTTAGCATGTTTTGAGCTCTAAATCTTGGATATAATGTTGGATTTGATGTGGGGTTTTGATGTGAATGTCTTAAGGGTGTTGCAAGGTATTGATTGATGATTTTACAATAGATTTTCTTGCATGATTCATCTCTAAATTGCATGGTCTTTTACCCCCATTATACACCCCTAAGGTGTTTGATAAAATGTCCGGTTATGATTTCTTGAGGAAATGAAGGCCCAAAGCATGAGATATGATATGGATGATGTTATGATGATGAAAAGAGCTTATGTATATGATATAATTGACTATATGATGATGAAATGAGCTTATGCATATGATGAACTCTATCTAAGTGTTGCATAAGACCATGCTCGATCCAGGGGGACAAGAGCCCAAGTAACCGATGGAAGGATTTGTACTTCTCCACCTACTGATGGGGCGGCTTTATCACTAATCGAGATGAGGATTTATACTCATCAACTGAGATGAGGGTTCGTACTCATCCACCTAGGTGATGGGCAACATTAACACCAACCGGGATGAGGGTTCGTACTCATTCACCTAAGTGATGGGGCGACATCATCACCTAATCCCAAGAGGTTTATACCTTGGAAATCTAGATTGGTCTCTTTTACACATATGATATTCTATATGACCATGGATTACTTAAGCATGTTTTACTTATGCATTGATCATATATGTCATATTGCTATCTTATGCCTATTGCCTATCATTAAGCATTTTGGATTATGATGCTTATCTCTTGTTGCATTGCATCCCACATACTTAGTACATTCAAACATACTAACGCATACTCTTGCCTACATGATATCATCATATAGGGACCGGAGCTCCTAATGATTCTTCTTGTGGCTAGATGGATTGTTCAAGTTAGCCTTTGGTGAGTCCTCCATTTCAGGGACAAGGACTATTCCCTTATATTATGTTTTAAGATTCTCTTTACTTTATCGTATACTTATGACTATGAGGGTGAGCCCGGTTGTATGTATTGGCCTCCCCCATTATCTATGTAGTGGAGGTGTTGTTGGACAAAGCTATGTATTTATGCTATGAGTTGATTCTATTATCTCTTGACTCTATGTTACGACAAGTTCTCCCTTAGTCCCTTAAGCCCTTAATTCTATTCTTCAAATGTCATTTAATTGTTTCCGCGACCATGGATGTCTAATGACATGTTATGAGGCTTGTTTGGGGTTCCTTCGGGTTCCCTATTCGCCAGTCACGTCTAGGCCCTAGGCTTGGGTTGTGACACTATTGATTATGGCTTTTTGATTATCTTGGGTGCTTGCACCATCTTGTATATGAATGGTCTATTCCTATGAATGGGTATTATGATTATGGACTATAATTTGGCATTTGAGCCTAAGTATGATGAATTATGAATTATATTTTGGCCTTTAAGCCTAAGAATGCATTGAAATGGTTTTTGAAATGAATTTGTCTCTTGAAAGCATGTATATATATATACGTATATGTATTCTTGTGAGATGATGACCTAGCACCGATGGATGGAGGGTTTGCTCTTTTTCCTTGAACTATCCTTTTCGAAATGGGAGTTATTTTCGTAAGCAAAGGTGCCTTCGAAATGGAAGTTGTTCCCTTAAGAAGAAGACATGATATGATATGACTTGATATGCTATATGTGAAACTCCTATTCGAAATGGCAGTTGTTCCCGTAAGAAAGGTTACTTCATGCAAAATGGGAGTTGTTCCCGCAAGATAAAGTATGGTTTACCTTTGGCAAGTAGACCACCTCTTTACCAATGAGGGGATTTCATCAGGATTCCAAGTAATAGCTTGCTTGGTCTTACTCATGTCGGTTAAGGTCACATCCCCACTATATATAGGAGCATCATTCGCATTTCATGCATCATTGGTTTCATGACATCTTGTTATATTATGTTCCTTGCTATATATCTTTTTCTATATTATGTGTCCTTGCCATCTAACATTGTATACTGGTTTTGGTAAGTTACATGCATTGCACCCTGCATACTTAGTACATTCAAATGTACTAACGCATACTTTTGCCTACATGATCTCACCATGTAGGGACCAGAGATTTCTTTCATCCACCGTTCGATGGCTAGATCGAATTTTGAGTCATTTGTTGTGGTGAGTCCTATCTTCAAAGGACAAGACACCATTCCTCTACCTTAAGTTGCTTTTATTTATGTTATCTATACTTGAGAGTGAGCCCGGAACATGTCTTGGCCCCCGTCCTATCTTATGACTAGAAACATTATTTGACATCTTGTAGACTCTCGTCGGATCTATGTGTTATGTGCTATATTTGAACCTTATGATCATGGTTATATTTTAGTTATGACTACCATGGATTGATTATGGGAATTATGATATGTATAGGTATGTTTGATGTGGAAATGTGGAAGATCCTAAGTCCCGAATTACCCCCATAGCATGAGTCATACTTACTCGTCCCTTAGTCATTATGTGCTATATGCTATGTGAATTCATGGTAATCCCTTTCCCTATAATATCCCCATAGCGTGAGTCCTACTTTCTCGCCCATTAGAACTATGTGTTCAATTTCGAATGTGCTTTCGAACTGATGATGTGAATTTTGATACTTTTAGGCTTGTTTGGGGACTCTCGTGTTCCCATTGCCGTGTCACTCCTGGACCCTAGGTCCGGGTCGTGATAGAACTTTTGGTGGATGCTCTGTCTCTCTGCCCCCATGCACGATTAGTCTTGACCACTCTTTCCATCCGTTCTGCTATCCTCACGAATAGTTGATCTAAGAACATGCCCCCTATAATAGTGTTAGGACAAGCCTGTCTGTTCTCATCAAGAGCAGGGTAGAAGATCTCCACCAAGGTATCATCAACTATCTTGTGGTCTGGGACACTCCTCAAACATTTGGTGAACTGGTCCCAAGTAGTACTGATCGAATCACGAGGAGGTTGTTCAAAGTTGTTGATCTGGTCTTTCAACCTGAGCTTCTTCGACCTAGGGAAGTACCTCTCCGAAAAGGCCCTCTGCAAATCTACCCAACTAGTGATCAAACTTTGCGGGAGCTCAGATAGCCAAAGTGTTGCACTATCAGTAAGAGATAATGAGAAGATACGAAGTCCTATAGCATCCATAGACAGATTCTATGTTTGCATCACACTTTTACAGATAAATGCAACATTATGTAGGTGGCTATGTGGATCCTCTGATAGTATGCCTTCAAATAGCCTATCGTTCTGCAGCATTTAAAGCAACCCACTTGAAACTATGAGCTTTGTGTCTGCCGGTAGTGGTGGCAACTATTTAGCTCTAGTCACCTCCATAACCATAGGATTTAGCCAATATTGATTTCACTGGTAAGCATTAACATTCAAAATACTGTAGTTATGGAATGATTTCCTCAAGAGGAGATGGGTTTTCATGTCCAGCATTTTCATAGTCATTCCTATCCAGAGCTACATTGTCCGTGTTGTTGGCGTTATCTTGGGACATTCTCCTCAATATTCTCTGGAATTCTGGATCAAACGAAGTTAAGGGATTGCCTTGACTCTGAGTATTGGGCATACACTACACTTACACCCTGAAAAATACAAATACAAAAACAAAACATAAAATATAGGAAATAAGGATTCACACTCAAATCATTATGAATTAACTAAGTCTAGCCGTACTCCCCGGCAACGACGCTAAAATCTTGATGTCGCCCAAGTTATACCTCCTTTTAGAGGATAAAGCGATCCTTTTCAAGAAATAGAACCTAACCAAGGTTAGGGTCAACCCAAGGGAACATGTAGACTCAATAGGATTCAATGATTGCAATTTGAGTAGTTAACCAACTTACTTCCCCAAAGGGGGGAGGAGGTTTGCAATAATCAATGGAGAAATAAACTAACTACTACAAGAGTGAAATCAATTATGGAGAGAAACTAGGGTTTTGTATTCCTCATGAGTCCCTTATTTAGTATCACCGGATAACCTAATTTTTTTCTAATGTGTAGCATGCAGTGGGTAAGTTAAGTTCACCAAGCCCTTTGGTCAAAGGTGAGAGGCTGGCCCATCTCTATAGTGTGCATTACTAACCCTTACCTATTAGTACCAATATAACCTCCCCTTGGCCCAGTTTGGTTGATTAGATGAGAACACATCAATTGAATCCCGTTAATTAATCACTTTTCCTATTCATTACTACCTTGGTCCATTCAGTAACACTAGACGAGTTCTAATGTTGGTCACCATCAGAAAACATGCAGAAAGAAGAGAGTTAATTAATACATGCATGCACACTTTCCAAGAATTATGAATTATCTGATTTTACATTGTTAGTTCTTCATGGTTCCCACAACTCTAGTTGTGGATTTAGCTACTCATGCTATGTGTAGATGCAAGAATCATGAATTGAAAAAACATAATTAAACACTTACACAATAGAATTAAGAACAAGTCAATCCAACTTTAATAAGAATCACAAGCTTAAAGATGAAATTAAGGTAGAGTGTTCTCAAAACTCTCTAATGTGATCTTACTATTTTCTCTCTCTAATTACTAAGTTCTCTAAATAATGTCTAAAAACTTTATAAAAAATAACCTAAAAAATCTATCTACAATAAGTAAAATACTTGTTCTTAGCGAACTAGGATAACTGGTCGGCACGCCTCACCTTAGGGGTTTACAGGCCCTATTGCATTTCACGACCCATAATCGGGTCTCATACAAAGTTGCTAGAAATTTGGGCTTCAATTTTACGACACCCCTCTATGACTCGTAAAGTAGTTTACGATCCGTAAGAGGGATTTGTCTAGGAATCTTCAGAAAGTCTTAATCTCTGATCCTCGGGGCACAAACCATCTTCTACGACTCGTAAATAATTTCATGAATTATATTCATGTTCATAGAATCAACTTTAGAAAATAGTTCCTCACTGGAATTGTCCACAAAACCCACTTCACAACCCGTAGAATGATTTACGACCCGTAAAGGTTCTCGTATTTCCTCAAAATTCAGCAACTTCTATATTTCTTACCAAAATGAAGGAACCTAAAATCCTACAAATATAATACAAAAACACATAAAACCAACTTACATCGCATTGAGAACACACAAAATTCCAAGTTTTAAGCATCAAAATTTCTGTGTTTGAACAACACATTAGTACTGTATATATGTGGTTGTACAATAATTGTGTTTTAATGTGAATAATGATATAATTTTTTTATATGTAGGACACTTTTTCCGCTAGTCTATGGGGTTGTAGATTTGAAAAATGATGCCTCTTGGACTTGATTTTTTAAAAACTGCAAAGAAGCTTATGGTGAAAGGAATGATATGTGTGTAGTTTCTGATAGAAATGAAAGCATCATAAAAGCTGTTACGAGAGTATATGATGATGTTCCACATTATGTTTTTATATGACATTTATGGAGTAATGTTCAAAAGAGGTATCAAAAGTCTCATGCAAAATTGAATGAGGTGTTTTATACAATGGCCAAAGCGTATATACAGGCCGATTTTGATAGGCTAATGGAAACAGTGGAAAAGGTCAATGTAAGAGTTAAGGAGTACTTGCAGTTGAATTGGTTATGATAAATGGTCTAGGGTTTATGCTTCAGCTCATCGGGGATGGGCTATAACTTCAAATATTGCTGAAAGTAAAAATTCAGATCTTGTGTCAGCACGTGAGTTGCCAATTTTTTTATTTTTTGGAGGAAATATGTTTGATGTTTGGTCGATGAAATTGCGATATTAGAAAAGAGACAACGTATATATTTACAGTATTGATGGGTAAATTCCTAGAAATATTGGCGAATAATGAAGCCTAAAGTACAAAAATGATGGTACTTTACCATACTTATGTAAATGCAGTCTGTCAATATTTTGTTAAATGTATATTTAATCTTTTTGATATATGTTTCAATAGGTTGTGTCATCAACTGTTCATAATCCACAATATCAGTGAAGAGGGGAGATAATTTGTTGTCTGTCTCGCAAATCGGACATGTAGTTGCAGATGCTTTCAGGTTGATAAAATACCTTGTCCACATGCCCGGGTTGTATTGAAGTTGAAACATCCTAAACTAGATGAATATTGCTCAGATCTATATAGAACAAAAATAGTGTTGAAGACTTATGAGTTGTCAATATATCCTTTGTCAAACAAAAGAGATTGGGTTATACCGGAACATGTATTACTGATGTGGTTCTACCTATTGTATACAAAAGACCTCCTGGGAGGCTAAAGAAGAAAAGCAAGGACAAATCATTCTCCGAGTTGCTTTCGTCGATGGGTAAAAATACATATAGTAATCGTGGAATTGTAGGGCACAACAGGCGTTCCTGTATAAATAGGCCCTAAATTCCTTAGGTTAGAAATTATCAGTTGTTGATGTCATTTGTTCTATTTCGCGTTTTCCCAGTCTATCTGTTTGAATATTTAATTTTTGAATCAATATTTTTAGTTATTTTGGAATAAAATATATGTATACGTCAAATTGCCAGTAACATTGAAGCACGCACATTTCTTTTTATAGTTGTTGTGTTGTATAATTTTTTTAATTATTGTGAACACTAGTTACATTAGGACCATGACATATACACCATCAAAAATGTATAAGTCATTTATACTGTAGTGTAAGAAAATGTGCATATAAATGACCACAACATGAACTGTGGTGTGAAAAAATGTGTAAGACATTTATATTGTTTAAGAGTCTAATATGTGTATGTGCATATATATAATGTTTCAGAGTATAATTTGTGCATAGCCCATACTAGTGTATTGGTATAAACTTTTTGTATAATTTTAAGAATTGTATATCTATATAAAATGTTTTCTAGTATAACAAGCATATGTGTATACCTAGTTTAAGCAAAGTCTCTGTTATATATATAAATGTATATTTATAAGTTGTATATGTAACTTATATATGTAGATAAGAGGAATTGGACAATTATAGCTAATGTATTGTTGTATACGTGTTTGTCAATAAAATGTGTCTAGTCACAGTAGATTATGTATATAGTTACGGTTGATTATCTATATTCGCACAACTTTATACACTTGTATGTGTATGTACTTGTATGAGAAAAATTATTGTCATTATGGGAGTTCAAACACTATAGCAAGACGTGCTATAATTTGTCACGACCCAAGCCTAGGGCCTAGACGTGACACGCGAATGGGGAACCTGAAGGAACCACAATCAAGCCTCTCAACTTATCATTACACATCATTGGTCGCGGAATTATGTAAAAGACATAAAACAAGCATAAGGGGCAAAGGGGCTAAGAGATAGCTCGGCAAAACATCAACATCAAGACATGGAGTCATAGGTCATATTATAATTACACAACTTGTCCAACAACACCTCTAAATATATAGATAGAGTGGGGGGTAAGACAAAGTAACTGGGCTCACCCTCATAGTCAAAGTAGATCATAAGAAAGTGTCTCAATACATAGATAATAACAATCATAGACTAAGGTCCCCGAAATGAAGGACTCACCAATAAGCTTGGAATATCACCGACTAGCCACGTGGAGAGGGAGGATGATCAACTTGAGTACCGGTTCCGACATGGTGATATCATGTAGGTAAGAGTATACGTTAGTACGTTTGAATGTACTAAGTATGTGGGATGCAATGCAACAAGAGATAAGTTTCAGAACAACATGCATATCAATAAACAATAGGCATGATATAGCAACATGATATGTATGATCAATGCATAAGTAAAACATGCTTAAGTAACATATGCTCATATAGGATATCATATGTGTAGAAGAGACCAAACTAGATTCCCAAATGTACAACCCTTTGGTAAGTTAGTGATGATGCCTCCGCATCACTTAGGTTGATGAGTATTATCCCTCATCTGGGCTGGTGATAATGCTGCCCCATCACCGAGGTGGATGAGTACTAACCCTCATCTAGGTTGATGAGTACTAACCCCCATCTAGGTTAGTGATGATGTCGCCCCATCACTAGGTGGATGAGTACTAACCATCATCTAGGTTGGTGATAACGCCACCCCATCACCAGGTTGATGAGTACTAACCCTGATCTAGATTGATGAGTACTAACCCCCATCTAGGTTATCCGGGTGCTTAGACCCTCGGATTGGGCATGGTCGAGTTCTACACTTTATATAAGACTCATCATATGGTCTAATGCAACACTTTATATATAATTCATCATATACATAAGCTCATTTCATCATCATATAGTCAACCATATCATATCTCATGCTTTGGACTTTCATTTCCTCAAGAAATCAAAATCGGGCATTTTATCAAACACCTTGGGGTGTGTAGTAAGGGTAAAAGACCATGCAATTAGGAGATGAAATCATGCAAGAAATATGTAGTAAAACTATCAACCAACACCTTGCAACACCCCCAAGACATTCACATCAAAACCCCTCACCAAATCCAACATTAGATCCAAGCTTTAGAGCACAAAACATGCTAAAACAACCATACTTTCATTAACTAAAATCAATGTGCAGTAAATTTCTCAATATATAAGACCCACATGTAAAATCAACTTTAAATCATGCAATGTTAGTAAAAAGGAGGCTTAGGCACCATAGGTGGAAGGATCCAATGGTTCAACACCACATACCTTAGCTTTGGAGAATTTCATGGTGAAGATTGAAAATGGAGGCTTAAAGCTTGAAGAAAATCCTTAGTTCCGGATGAGGGTTTTGAGTCTTGAATTTTGAAGTGAAAATATGGCTAAGTGTTGAATCCAAAGTCGAACTTTTGAAATAATAAACGAATTTTGAGATACATGGAAATTAAAATTCCGGACATTTCGAGGCACATTTTGGGCACTTTTTGGGGTCGTTTCAATATCTCCTCCTTGGGAACATTCGCCGAATGTAAGAAGGATGTATAAGACAAGAGTGATCATGAACAAATCAGCCCCAACAAGAATGCAACATAATATGTAAAACACCATTTTCAAAATCTAAACATAAGTGTAAAATCATTATGAGTTTACCAACTTAAATATGAATGCATGAGAATGACATAGGGGCTAAAATGTAATACTTGAAGTCACATATGGGACTTAGGATTAGTTCCTTAAGCTTGAGTGGAGTGGAAAAGATAAGGATACCCCTTTTGCATGTCCGCTTCGGCCTCCTATGTAGCAGTTTTGACTTGTTGGTTACTCCAAAGGACCTTAATGGATGCCACCTCCTTTCCTCAATATCTTTACTTGCCTATCCAAGATTTGAACTGGAACCTCCTCATAAGTCAAGTTATCCCCAGAAATATGCACAACATCAAGAGGCACAATGGCATTAGGATCACCAACATATTTTCTCAACATAGAGACATGGAACATCGGATGAACCAAATTCATTTCACTAGGCAACTTCAACTCATAAGCTACCTTACCAACCCTCTTTATCACCTCATAAGGAACAACATACCTTGGACTCAACTTCCCCTTTTTACCAAAAGCGGACTACACCTTTCATTGGAGAAACTTTCAAATAGACCCAATCACCCACTTGGAATTCTAGATCTCTTCTTCTTACATCGACATAGAATTTTTGACGACTTTGGGCTGTCCTCAACCTCTCCCTAATCATCTTAACTTTCTCAAGAGCCCCTGTGATCAGATCCAGTACCAATAAAGCTACCTGTCTAACCTCAAACCAACCCACTGATGATCTACAACATCTCCCATAAAGAGCCTTAAATGGAGCCATACTGATACTAGAGTGATAGCTATTGTTGTAAGCAAACTCAATCAATGGAAGATGGTCATCCCAACTACCTTTAAGCTCCAAGACACAAGTTTTAAGCATATCCTCAAGTGTTTGAATTGTCCTTTTGGCTTGGCCGTTTGAGTGTGGAAGGTCGTACTAAGGTGAACTCTTGTACCAAGACCCCTTTGGAAAGACCTCCAAAAGTGTAAAGTGAATTGTGAACCATGATCCGATATAATGGACAAAGGAATCCCATGCAACCTCACTAACTCATGGATGTACAACCTTGCATACTCTTCTGTCCCATATGTAGTTTTGACCAATAGAAAGTGAGCCGATTTTGTCATCCTATCAACCACCACACATATGGAATCAAAACCTTTTCTAGGTTTGGGCAATCCAGCCACAAAATCCATATTAATTACCTCCCATTTCCAAGTGGGAATCTCTATGTCTTGAGTTAGGCCACCCGACCTTTAATGCTCGACTTTGACTTGTTGACAACTATGGCAACTGAAAATGAATTTGGCAATGTCCCTCTTCATGCCTCCCCACTAATACTCATCCCTTAAGTCTGTATACATTTTGGTGGAACCAGGGTGGATAGAATAAGAAGAATTATGGGCCTCGTCAAGAATTCTCTCCTTCAAACCATCAACACATGGCACGCACAAGCTACCTTGGTATCTAAGGGCCCTATCTCCCCCTTGGGAGAAAACCTCTATTTTGCCCTCTTTCGCAAGGCCTTAAATTAAAGAAAGGAAGAGTTAAGATCTTGTTTTGCCATCACCTCATCAACCAAGGAAGATTTAGATCCATCAACAACAACCACACCACTATCCACATCTTCCAACCTCACCTCCAATCTAGCCAATCTATGCACCGCCCCAGCCATCTCCCTATCACCACCATTTACATGAGCCAGGCTACCCATAGACACCCGACTCAAAGCATCCGCCATAACATTTGCCTTACCCGGATGGCAATGCACACTCATGTCATAGTCCTTAAGAAGTTCTAGCCACCTTTTTGTCTCAAGTTGAGATCTCTTTGTGTGAAGACATATTGGATGTCCTTATGATCTGTGAAGACATCCATATGCACCCCATACAAATAAGGACGCCATATCTTCAATGCAAACACAATGACGGCTAACTCTAGAATACACTTTGAGTTGCCTAGAAGAGTAGGCTATGACCTTACCATTTTGCATTAGCACAAAAATAACCAACTCTAGATGCATCAAAATACATAACAAAACCCTCAAGCCCATCCGGTAGTGACAATATAGGAGCAGACACAAGCCTATCCTTCAATGTTTGGAAGCTCCTCTCACATTCATTGGTCCACTCAAACTTAACCTTCTTTTGAGTCAATTTGGTCATAGGAGAAGCAATGGAGGAGAACCCACTCACAAACCTTCTATAATAACCTGCAAGGCCCAAAAAGCTCCTAATATCCGACGGGATCAATGCTCTAGGACAATTCCTAATCACATCGATTTTCTTAGGCTCCACTTTTATACCATCCCCTAACACCACATGACCCAAGAATGCAACCTCGTTCAACCGAAATTCACACTCATAATATTTAGGATATAATTTCTCATCCCTTAGTCTTTGCAATACAACTCTCAAATGACCCATATGCTCCTCCCTACTACGTGAATAGATCAATATATCATCAATGAAGACCACAACAAAGGAATCAAGGTAAGGTTTGAAGACCCTATTCGTTAGGTCCATGAAGATGGCCAATGCATTAGTCAACCCAAAGGACATCACCACAAATTCAAAATGCCCATATCTAGTTCGGAAGGCCATCTTGGGAATATCACACTCCCTCACCCTCACTTGATGGTACCCATACTGAAGATCAATCTTAGAGAAGAAGCTAGCCCCTTGCAATTGGTCAAACAAGTCATCAATTCTCGGAAGAGGATATCTATTCTTTATAGCGACCCTATTGAGTTGCCGGTAGTCAATGCATATTCTAAGTGACCTATCTTTCTTCTTTACAAACAACACTAGTGCACCCCAAGGTGATTGGCTAGGTCTGATAAATCCCTTTTCCAACAAATCTTTCAATTGTTCCTTTAACTCCTTCAACTCCGACGGGGCCATACAGTAAGGGAGAACAGAGATTGGTTGACTGTCGGGAAGGAGATCTATACCTATTTTTGTATCCCTTTTGGGAGGGACACCAGGAAGGTCATTTGGTAAGATATCAAGAAACTCACTTACAACCAGAACCGACTCAATATAAGGGACTTTGGACTCCAGATCTCTAACTCTCACAAGATGATACAAACACCCCCTAGAAATCAACTTATGGGCTTTAATGCATGAAATGAATCTACCCTTCACCACCACATCTTGACTTTCCCACTCAAGGACGGGTTTACTAAGAAATTGAAACTTGACCCTACAGGTTCTACAATCAATAGAAGCATAGTAGGCATGCAACCAATCCATCCCAAGAATGACATCAAAGTCTACTATGTCTAACTCAACAAGATCATAAGGTAACAACTTATGCAAGATACAAATAGGACAATTTCTATACACTTTCCTTGCAACAATTGAGACACCGATAGGAGTAGATACTTCATATGACTCATGCTAAAACTCAGGGACAACATGAAACTTTTTAACAACAAGAGGGGTAACAAAGGAAAGAGCGGCACCCAAATCAATCAAAGCATATAAATCAAATTCAAAGATTTTCAACATACCAGTAACAACATCAGGAACTTTACCAACCCCTTGTCTTCCATCTAGAGCATAGAATCGATTGTGCCTTGGGGCACCACCTTGAGGACCACCTCTACCCAATGGAATCACATTTGCACCTTGGCCCTTGTCACGGTTTCTTGGACAATCCACCCTTTTTGTGACCAAGCTCCCTACAACCAAAGTATGCATTAGAACCCTTCAAACACGGACCCCTATGACTCTTCCCACATGTAGGGTACACATCAATGGGAGCCACACCACCAACACCTTGAGGCCTAGGGAAGTCATTGGTTAATCCCCTATTTGTAACATGAGGAGGCCCTTGGCTTTGATGGAATTGGCCACCCCTATGGATCTTACCCCCATGACGGGCTCTCTTGGCCTCATGGCCCCTCCTCTTTCTCATCTTTTCTTTCTCCATTTGTTCGGCATAAGTCATCAATCGAGATAAGTCCATGTCACCAATAAGCAATGCGGATCGGTACTACTCACTCACCAAGTTGGAGACCCCCATCACAAATTTATTCATCCTCAATCTAGGATCGGCCACCAAGTGAGGAGCATACTTTGAAAGTTGATTAAATTTGAGAGCATACTCCCTCACACTCATAGCACCTTGTTTCAAGTTCATAAACTCTACCAATTTTGCCTACCTAAGTTCAAGAGGAAAAAACCAATTAAGGAAAGCTGATTTGAACTCCTCCCAAAGCACCACATTACCAACCCCCTTATCACCCTTCCATTTCTCATGCCAAATTTGGGCTACCCTTTTGAGTTGGTACGCCTCCAACTCCACCTTTTCATTTGTCCCAACACCCATGATATTCAAGATTTTGTAGACCTCATCAATAAACTCTTGTGGATCTTCATCCACTTTTGACCCATAGAAAACCAGAGAATTCATCCTCATGAAGTCTCTTACCCTAGCTCCTGAGGTAGTAGCATGAGGGGCTTGGTCCCCTTATTGGACTTGGTTGGCCATCACTTAGGCAAGCATAGTAAGATCATCCCGGAGCTCACCATTAGTAGGTTGTTCCTCGGGAGTTTGGGATCACCTTCCTCTAGTGTTTGAATGATCTAGCATAGCAAAGAACAATCGTTAGGGGCAAAACTCACTACAACTCTATAGCACGACTTAGAACATGAAGAAGAAAAATATTTTCTAAAATGCCTCATAACCTCCTATTCATAGTCATGGCGCACCTCACAACCATGAATATGACTCTAATCGACGTGGTCTATTGGACTCTGAGGTTCTATCAACCTAGTGCTTTGATACCAAGTTTGTCACAACCTAATCCTAGGGCCTAGACGTGACACGGCGAATGGGGAACCCGAAATTCCCATCAAGCCTCTCAACTTATCATTACATATCATTGGTCACGGAAGTATGTAAAACACATAAAACAAGCATAAGGAGTAGAGGGGCTAAGGGATTGCTCGCCAAAACATCAACATCAAGACATGGAGTCATAGCTCATATCATCATTACACAACTTGTCCAATAACACCTCTAAACACATAGATAGAGCGGGGGCCAAGACAAAGTAACCGAACTCACCCTCATAGTCAAAGTAGAACATAAGAAAGTGTCTCAATACATAAATAATAACAATTTGACTAAGGTCCCCAAATGGAGGACTCACCAACAACCTTAGAATAACACCGACTAGCTACGTGGAGGGGGAGGATGATCAACTTTAGCACCAGTTCCTATATGGTGATATCATGTAGGCAAGAGTATACGTTAGTACATTTGAATGTACTAAGTACGTGGGATGCAATGCAACAAGAGATAAGTTTCATAATCAACATGCATAACTATAGACAATATAGTATCAATGCATAAGTAAAACATGCTTAAGTAACCCATGCTCATATAGGATATCATATGTGTAGAAGAGACCAAGCTAGATTTCTAAATATACAACCCTTTGGTAGGTTAGTGATGATGCTGCTCTATCGCTTAGGTGGATGATTACTAACCCTCATCTAGGTTGGTGATAATGCCTCCCCATTATCGAAGTGGATGAGTACTAACCCTCATCTAGGTTGATGAGTACTAACCCCCATCTAGGTTAGTGATGATGCCGCCCCATCACTAGGTGGATGAGTACTAACCATCAATTAGGTTGGTGATAATGCCACCCATCACCAAGGTGGATAAGTACTAACCCTCATCTAGGATGATGAGTACTAACCCCCATCTAGGTTATTCGGGTGCTTAGACCACCCGAGTTGGGCATGGTCGAGTTCTACACTTTATATAAGACTCATCATATGGTCTAATGCAACACTTTGTATAGAATTCATCATATACATAAGCTCATTTCATCATCATATAGTCAATCATATTATATCTCATGCTTTGGACCTTCATTTCCTGAAGAAACCATAACTGGACATTTTATTAAACACCTCGAGAGTGTGTAGTGGGGATAAAAGACCATGCAATTTGGAGATGAAATCATGCAGGAAAATCTGTAGTAAAATCATCAGCTAACACCTTGCAGCACCCCCAAGATATTCACATCAAAACTCCTCACGAAATCCAACATTAGATCCAAGATTTAGAGCACAAAACATGCTAAAACAACCATACTCTCATGAACTAAAATCACTGTGCAGTAAATTTCTCAATATACAAGACCCACATGTAAAATCAACTTTATATCACGAAATATTAGTGAAAAGGAGGCTTAGACACCATGGGTGGAAGGACTCAATGATTCAACACCACATACCTTAGCTTTGAAGAAGTTCTTGGTGAAGATTGAAAATGTAGGCTTGAAACTTAAAGAAAATCCTTAGTTCCGGATAAGGGTTTTGAGTCTTGAATTTTGGAGTCAAAATATGGCTAAGTATTTTGGGGAGTATTGGAAAATGTTTAGGATGATATAAGGGTGAAATTTGGCTAAGTATAGATAAAAACATGTTTGGGAGCACTTAGGTCCAGCACTTAGAATAATTTGAACGAACTAAAAAAAACAGTGCCACAATTATACAGAGGCGCGTCGCTAAAGCGACGGGGAAACCTCTCTGGAAATTGATTCTTGAAACTTCGTAATTGCTAAATCTTTGCTCTTAAATTGGGGTTAAACCCTTCTCCCCCTAATTTGGATCTCTGAACAAGAATTCGAAGTCAAACTTTCGAAATAACAAATAGATTTGAGATATATGGAAATTAAAATTTCGGGCATTTCCAGGCACATTTTGGGCACTTTTTAGGGTCGTTTCATAATTGAAAAAATAATTAACAGTTTAACTGTTTAAATATGGCATATAGTTTGGTTTATACAAATTCAAACACATAATAAAACTGCATAA
>JAPFFP010002020.1:0-18014 GCA_026153255.1 Solanum medicagineum
TTACCCCCCCATCCTATCACCATTTTTTTAATAAAATAAAATTTTCACCCCCAAATTCTTTTCACCACCCTACCCCCACACCCAGTAGATTTGCCCTATACCCCCCAATCCCTCCCCCCTAAAAAACATTAAAGAAAGATAAAAAAGTAAAAATAATTGTTAAATTTATTCACCATCCCATCCCCCTACCTCTACGCCCATCGCCACTCCCAAATTTTTTATAAAGAAGATAAAAAAAAAAAGTTAAAAACTTTTTCAGCCCTAAAGCCCGACCCTCCATCTCCATAACAAAATATCTTAATAAAAAATAAGAAACGTTTTTCTAAAAAATTATTTCTCCCCACCCTCCCACTTCCACCCTCCTCCCACCGGACCTCCTACTCCCAACCCCTGACTTCAAATTTTTTAAAAGAAAAGTTTTAAAAATTAAAAAAAAAAATTTCACCCCCTCCCCACTTCCACCCTACTTCCCATCCCTTACCACTATCCCAATCCCAACCCCAACCCCAAATTCTTTTAAGAAAAATAAAAGAAATTTCAAATGCACAAATTTTTTTAGTGCAATTAAGAATTCTTTATTATGAGTGGGTGATTGATGGGTATATATGGATACTCATATTTTACTCATTTTGATCACATTTTTATGAGCTCTTAAAATAGATTAACTCATATTACCCATTTAGAAAATATGAGTAATATCTTAAAATGAATATGAGTTAAATGGACTCCTTTCATATTATATGGGCTAAAATTGCCACCCCTAACACCAATAATAAGCATGAAAAGACATAATTTAATAGTGAAATAATACATACATTAGGCTTTTAACTTGACTTCAAATTACAAGTTGGATCTCAAACTTTCAAAATGCACAAACAAGCACTCCAACTAACTCATTCTTAATCATTTAAGCATGCAAGTCGTAGTTGGCATACCACTTTTCTTCTTTTTTCTATTACTAATCTTGAAGAATTTTTTCTAGTTTTTGACATGAAAAAATTTTATAATTTGAAATATTTTGTGGCACTCCATAGCTCTATATCCACATGTACCTATGTTTCAAGCCTCATTCGTCTATATGGGAAGTATACTAGGGTCATAAGAGACCTTTAGTACTCAGTCGAGTTCAAAACTTTTCTATAAATTGAGTTTCTAGTGTTGGATTAAGCAAGGGTCAACTTTAAATGATCATACCCTTAGCTCATAGAGAATTAGATGTCTCATGACCTAGCACATGAAAATCTTTTGAATTAGCTTTCTAATGTAACTAGTTTCGCCTCATTTGGAGTTCGGAGTCAAAAGTTATGGCCGTTTTACTAGAGATTGCCAGATGCAGAGTTGTTATACAAAATCTTATTACAGGCCATGGATTAAAGTATGGCCCATCTGTTAACTCGTGGAAAAAATTCCTAAAAAACATATTTTGGTTCAAGACCATACAGAATCTATGGGTCATAGATTGGGCTCGTAAAAGTGAACCAATGACCCCAAAATTTGCCCAAAAGTTTACGAAAGGGTCCCTATGGGCCATGAAATATTCTACGGGCCATAGATGGGCTCGTAGACTACTTTTAACTGCCTTTCATAAAAGGTTATTTTGGTCTTGTTCCACCTTTTCAAAGCCTAAAACTGCTGTTTTTACACCTAAATAAAGCCCTAAACTTGTCAGTTCAACCTTTTTACGTTAAATCACTCTCTCAAATGTAGAAGCAAGGTTTCAAGAGAGAAAAGGGCTAGGTTTTGAAGATAATCTTGCGAATACTTCCAAGCTAGTTCAAGATTCAAAACTTCCACATATGGAAGGCAAACTAAAACATGATTTTGTTCTTTCATGTGCCCCATAACTCGGATTGATGGAGTTTTGAGTAAATTGAGTCTCTCATGAATGTTTCTTGAAAGTTTTCCTTAAAATCTAATGTATTTCTACACAATCTTGCATGGACTACTTTTTTTATGATTTAGTTACTTGAATTAGATGATTTGACCTTAGTACATGAACTCTAGCATGATTTCTTATTATTTTTACATATTTTACTTACATGAGCATGCATGAGTATAATATGAGCCTAAAAAGTCTATTGAGTCCCTAAAGGCTTTAACTCTACCATTGTTTTTCCTAAATGCTATGCGTTAGAATGATGCATGATAGAGTCTCTATGAGTCAAGAGCTGGACCTTAAAAAGAATGTAACTAATGAGTTGATAGTTGATGTGATGAACTGAGTTGACAAATGTCCAATGAGACTAGATGAATGAGTTAACCATAGGGTTGATATCTTATGAGCATATTGAGTCTAGGGAGGAGTATTGAGCATCGAATTGAGTAAGAGTAAGTCTAACTCGAATATAATAACAACGTGGTCGGCATAGGAGAAGATTGAACCGTAAAATTGGATGCTTCGTATTATCCCAAAATAAGGACTTGATGTTATTGATTTTTGATCCAGTGATGGGATGTCCTATACCTCCGGCAAGGTATTTGATGGATGTTGTAATGACATCGCTTCGTCGTATCATCACCGGCTCATAGGTGATGGTTGTAAGTTAGAGAAACTCCCAAATAGGCCTTGATAGCACTCTGAGTAGATGAGACATAGATCATAGACGATGAGTAGTCATGGTCTAAACCACATTCTTACTTTAGACTCTTGACATGATGATTAAGTTTCCTACTTCTTGAGTTGAGCTACTTGAGTTGATGTTATTCTTCCTTTACATGTTTCCTTTTTCCATTTCATGTACTCGCACATTTTGCATACTGACGTCCATTTGGGCCTGCATCTTTTCATGATATAGAGACAAGTACTAGCAGTCATCAACAGGCGCCCGGTGGAGGACTAAATTGCTTTCAACTGATTGGTGTGCCCTCCCCTACTTTCGAAGGACATTATTTTTCTTTTCTAGCTTCGAGTTAGACTTATTTTATTCTATTTTAGAGGTAGCCATGGGTCTGTCATTGACACCATTTAGTTAGATGTTTAGAGGCTTTATAGATAAGATTGTTGAGTTGTGATTGGATGTTATTTTGACTAGTTTTCTTTCTCACTAGTCTTACGTAGTTCATGGATGGAAGGTTTGGCCTTTGGCCTTTATTTATCATTTTTTATTTCTTTTCAATGTGTATTCTTATGCATCGATGTCTTCGATGTTAGAATGTGATTGAAGAAATGTGATGAGACCGATTGGTTCGCTTGGGGGCTAGCAATAGTCTTTGAATACCGACCACGCCAAGTGTATCCTCCTGGGGCGTGACATATATTTTGAAGTGAATATTTAAATTCTTTTATGGGAGGTGGGGGTAAGGGTAGAGGTAAGGGTTATGGGTGGGTAGAGTAAAAAATTAAAATTTTTTATATTTGAATTTTTCATAAAAAATAAATTTTTTGTATGGGTGTGGGGGGTGGGTGTCACGCCTTGGGAGGGTACCCTTAGCATGACAGACAGTCAAAGACTATTGCTAGCCCCTGAGCAAACCAGGCCTCATCGTCACATCAACTCAACAACGGAAGAAAGAACTTAGAATATAAAGACCTCGTATGAAAGGATAGAACATATGATATAGATATATCTATGCAACTCTATTGTGTCATACTTTCCAAATGAAATAGATTTAGATATATCAGTACTCAATACTCTTTACCCATAGTCTACGAAGCCTCTACTCAACAATCTAGATGGTGTCATGACAGACAATGAACACCCCAAATCAAAGAAAGAAAATATGCTAAATCAACTCATTAGATAAAAGAACTCCTCCGGGAAGCAAAGAGGGCTCACCAACTTTGGAAGTGTACTAATCTGGACCTCAACAATGCGCGGGCTGAAGTCCTCTATCACCTGTATCTGCATCAGAAAATGATGCAGGCCCAAATGGATGTTAGTACATGGAATATACTGGTATATAAAATAGCTCAAGAAAATAAAGCTTAACTCACTCATCTCGACTCAATAACTCATGCTTAACTCAGTATATGCAAGTTTGAACTAAATCATGCTTTTTAAAATATACTCAGTAAAACTAGACTCTGTTGAACTTATCATGCTCAATCAATGTTGCTTAGGAGTTTCCCTTAACTGACATCCATATCCCATCACTCTTAGGTTGGGTGATGCACGACAAAGGCAACGTCGTTTCCACACCCGTCCTAAACGTGCCACGGTAAAGGACGATCAAGTCTATCTTGGATCTATAATAAATGTCCATTTGCGAGACAAGAGTCACCAGAACGAGTTGTACGACTATCTTATGCTGGCAACATAGTTCAGTGGGTTAAATTAGATGTTTACTCTCTCCCTACTTGTTGCTCGATTCTCCTCCCAAGACTAAAACATGCCCAACTCATCAATCAACTTAGAAATCAACTCAATCCTCAATGGTCAATCAATCAACTCAAAACTCAACCTCATTGGGTTATCTCATCTCAATTACTCATCAACTCATCCAATCATACAAACAATCAAACTCGACTCAAACTCAAACAATCATATAGACTCGCTCAAGCAAACACTCAGGAAGGATCTCAAATCCACTAGCCACATATGGTGTCACAAAAGAAAACGTTGCCACCCAAATCAAGTAAAGCATAGCAAGGAAATGTAAAATCTTGAAGCATACCCTTCACAACATCTGGCGCAACCTCTTAGTCCTGTCAGTTCCCTATCGCATACAAACGATTTGTCCCATTGACTACCCCTTGTACAGGACCCCTCTAGTTACCCCTCGCTGGTGGTACTGTGGTAGAAGACTGAGCCTTATTACTCCACATCGGACACTCCCTTTGAAAATAGCTTGGTTGACCACACTTGTAGCAACCATTCCCTCCATTCTCCCAGATGCATCCTGCCACATTTCCCACAAAGTGGCTTCCCTTTAGAGCCAAGAGTTACACTTGCATGCGACTGTGCACCCTATGCCTAAAGTTTGACTGACCTTGGGACTTGTGATCATATCTGTGGCCTGGGGTTGGTGTAGTGGCTGAAGATGGTGCATGGCTAGAGGACCTGTTCTGGAAATAGTACTTATCTCCCTTACCCTACTTGATCTGACTGGGCTTAGGCCCTGCTGACCTGGCCTTCTTACTCAGATGCTCCTCTTTGTCCTTCTTCTTATCTTCCATAGTTTGCTGGACATAAACCATTATTCTGGAGATATCCATACCTGAGATCATCAATGCCACCTTGGACTCCCTCTTCACTTGTCTACCCAACCCAGAAACGAATTTCCTCATCCTCGCTCTCATATCCTGTACCATCTTTGGGGCATACCGAGATATTTGGAAGAATTTCAGGCTATATTCTTTGGCAGTCAACCCCTTTTACTTCAGACTCACAAACTTCTCGACCTTCGTCTCTCAACTCATGAGGGAAAAAGTGATTGAGGAAGGCACTCTTGAACTCATCCAAAGCAGCAGGCTCAACATCCTTACCTCGATTCTCTTTCCATTGATTGTACCAAACATTAGCCACATCCTTGAGCTGATAGGTAGCAAGCTCAACTCCCTTAGTCTCAATCGTATGCATGGTTTTTAGCACCTTCTACATCTCATCAATGAAGTTTTGAGGGTCCTCCTCAACCTTTGACCCAGTGTAGATAGGTGGGTTCATCCTCAAAAAGTCTTTCAGTTTGGAGGCCATTGTTGGCTCATAGGAGCTAGAACTAGGAGTCTGTGAGCCTTGATTCCCACTCTGCGTGGCCACCAACTGTGTGAGCATAGTGATAGCTCCTCTAAAGTCAACCTCTTTAGTAGGAGCAGATGGAGTGGTAGGTATCACAGGAACACCAACAGTTCTAGCAAGTCGAACTTGGCCCCTCGTTTTCATCTGAAGAGGCACCTCTGAAGTAGGGTTCTCAGCATTTCCAGCTGAAGCATTCCTCTGGGTTGCGGTGCATCTAGGAGGCATGATTTGCAAGTGCATAATGCATGACTTAGATAGGTACTTCCATAGAGTTAGACTCTATCGCACGAACTCAGAATATAAGAAAGTAAGACAATTCCTAATGTCCTATAGCCTCCTGCTTATGAAATGTGGTGCACAACACACCCGCAAATAAAACTCTACTTAGCACGAATTCATAGACTCCGTAGGACTCTTGAAGTTAATGCTTTGATACCAAGTTTGTCACGCCCCCGGAGGGTACCCTTGGCATGGCCAACATTCAGAGACTATTGCTAGCCCCTGAGCGAACCACTTGGCCTCATCGTCACATCAACTCAACAGTGGAAGAAAGAACATAGAATATAAAGACCTTATAGAAAGGATGGAGCATATGATATAGATGTATCTATGCAACTCTACTGTATCATACTTTCAAAATGAAATAGATTTAGATACATCAATACTCAATACACTTTATTCATAGTCTACGAAGCCTCTACTCAATCTAGATGGTGTCATGTCAAGCCATGATCACCCCAAATCAAAGAAAGAAAATATGCTAAATCAACTCATAAGATAAAAGATCTCCTCTGGAAAGTAGAGGACTCCCCAACTCTGGAAGTTTATTGAGTTGGATCTCAACGATGCGCGAGCTGAAGTCCTCTATCACCTATATCTGCATCATAAAATGATGCAAGCCCAAATGGACATTAGTACATGAAATATACTAGTGTGTAAAATAGCTTAAGAAAATAAATCTCAAGTCACTCATCTCGACTTAATAACTCATGCTCAACTCAGTATATGCAAGTTTGAAGTAAATCATACTTTTTAAAATATGCTTAGTAAAAATAGACTCAGTTTAACTTATCATGCTCAATCAATGTTTCTCAGGAGTTTTTCTTAACCGACATCCAGATCCCATCACCCCTAGATTGAGTGATGCACAACGAAGGCTACGTTTTTGCCACGCCCGTCCTAAATGTGCCACGATAAAAGATGATAAACTCTCTCTTGATCCATAACAAAATATCCACTTGCAGAGCAAGAGTTGCCAAAACGAGCTGTACTACTATCCTACGCTGGCAACATAGTTCTGTAGGTTAAAGTAGATGTCTACTCGCTCCCTGTTCGGTGCTCGATACTCCTCTCAAGACCAAAACATGCTCAACTCGTCAATCAACTCAGAAACTGGCTCAATCCTCAATGCTCAATCAATCAACTCAAAACTCAACCTCATTGGGTTATCTTATCTTAACTCATCTCTGTTACTCATCAACTCATCCAATCAATGCAAACAATCAAACTCGACTCAAACTCAAACAACCATTTAGACTCACTCAATTGACTCATCATATAGCGCAAGCGAGATAATCATATGTAAAATTGTATGTGACTAAATGCAACATGCTTCTCATACTCAATCATACTCAATTTACTCAGCTCAGGTACTCAAACTCAAGCTTAACTCGGTAACATACATAGAATTTCATAAAATCATGAATTTTAGGGTTCATGCTATCAAGTGTCAAATACATATATAAATCTCATGTCAATAATCATGCGATCCAGCAATCATCTTATACATTATCACAAGGACTCAAAAGAATTATAGAGAATTTTGTAGTTGGTTAGTAAAAATAGAAAACCCAATTCATATTCATAGAAATCGACTCAAATAGAGGCATGGGCATGTGAATGGAAGTAGATCCACACTTTGGTAAGCCCTACATACCTCGGAATAGAAAGAACAATCAAACTTCAATCAATCCTCGCCCTTGAATTGGAAATCCTAGCTTCTTCTTTTCTCCTCTAGTGCTCTCAAGAACCATTGAATGAATAAAGGTGAATAATATCCTTAGGCTTCTATTCTAAGGCTTTATTTAAGCCTAAAATAACCAAGGATTTAATGGAGCAGGGACTGGAATGGACAAAAATACCCCTCATTAAAACTGTTGTTTGAGTCTACGAGACCCTGTCTACGAGTTGTAGATCGTTCTACGGGTCGTAGACAACCTTTCGTAAACAAAAGGGGTCTTGAAACTAACTCACTGGAATTTACCATGAAATCCCTCTCTATGAGCCGTAAAGAATTTTACGGGTCATAAACTCCTCTCATAAATGAGGGGGGTCCGAAAACTTGAGTTACTGGAATTTGTTGCTAAACCTTCTCTACGAGTCGTGACATGCATTACGAGTCTTATACCACTTCATATTTGCACCTCGGACTTATAAAATTTCACCAAGTCATCTAGGGGTTTTATGATCCCCATTCTACGAGTCGTAAACCTCTCTACGGGTCATAAATGACCCTGGTAAACCTTCTTCTATAGCTTTTCTCAGTCTTTACCTCTCTACGGGTCGTAAATGACCCTCGTAAACATTCTTCTATAGCTTTTCTCAGTCTTTTCTAAGCATCTTCTGCACATCTATTCCAAACTTGGTAGAAGGAATTAGGGGGTGTTACAGTGGTGCTGGGGCAGGGAGGGGGGGGTGGGGGGATGGGGGGTCGAGGTGGAGTAAAAAATTAAAATTCTTAAAATTTTTATTTTTTATAAAAATAATTTTTAATCTTTTTTTGTATGGGGGTGGGGCTAGGGCTGGGGCTGGGGCTGGGTGGAGGGATGGAGGCCTGAGGTGGAGTAAAAAATTAAAATTTTTAAAATTTTAATTTTTCGTAAATATAAATTTATAACTTTTTTGAATGTGGTGGGGGTGGTGTGGAGGTGGAGGGTGGGGCTGGGGATAAGGGTCCGAGGTGGAGTAACAAACTAAAATTTACAAAATTTGAATAATTGTAAAATAAATTCATTTTGGTTAATCACAAATATTCTTTTAATTTTTATTTTTTTTATAAAAAAATTATAAATAGGTGGAATAATTTTAATGACGTGGTAGAGCTAGATTGGCCATAAGTCATATGTCAGCACATTTGCATTTCACGTTATTAGGTTGCTGAATTTGTGTGCTTATTTGTTTAAGAACAAGATACTTAAAGTGTCAGTTTATGCAATTTGAAAGTTGGATATCATACTTGTGATTTGAAACAAAGTTAAAGGGATAATTTCTGTATTATGCCTTTAATAATTGTAGAGACATCAAGATTTAAAGTGGAAACACGTCTTTAATGTGAAAAGTTAAAAAAAGAAAAGGGGGGGGGGGGAATGCTTTATTATAAATACAATAACCAAACTTTGAAGCTACATGACTTCAAATCATGCTCTGGCAACTGAATAAATATGTTAAGGCTCATATGAAAATGATAAACATAGACATGATTTATTTAAATATCAATCTCGTCTTTATTATCCACTAGTTTCCAATAAAGATAACTAGTATCATATAGGATAAAAGTATCTATTTCTTAATGAGTCCTGCAACAATTTTTGACATTAATACTAGATCAAATTGTTTTTTTACTCCTATCTAACATTTCAGGTGTTGTCTTGCTACAAAGTGCATTTTGACAATCACTTACAATTTTAGGACACCTTGAAAGGTCATTTTTCAAGCCACTATAATCCTTATTAGCTAATGCATGGGTAGCACCTTGAAGCATGGTTATCAATAAACCATAACCAGTGTCACAAATACCGTACATGTCCTGAAGGTCTTTATCTTTTGCTTTTGTTTTAGCCACCTCTATGAAGCCATGATTGTCATTAGCATTTCTTAATGTTTGCTCAATAGTAGCTCGCGTTACTTCTTCAAGAACATATGGATGAGTATGTAAAATTTATCTGAAAGTATTTAAGCAAAACGTATGATCTTTCACTTGTCTACATATACATGTTATTAATGCCTCATCATTGTGATGATATTCACGCTCTAATAAGAAAGCGGTCGCTATAAGCAATTAACCAAACCGGAGGTTACGGACGAATCCACAAGGAATACAAGACTTGACTATAAGACTTTACTACTAATCATTTCAAGCATTCATAACTACAATCTCTAAATGGGGAAGGGGGGGGGGTTCTGATTCAAAAACAAAATAAAATAAACACTAAACTATAATACGAGGAAACACTCAATTTTAGGGACAACTTGAGAATTGTGTTCCCCATGATTTGTTGACTCGATTTCCCTAGATAACACAACTATAATTGGAGATTCCCATGCAGGAGGGTAACTTAGGTTCTTCCAGCCCTTTTGTGAAGGTGAAGGTCAAATTTCACCATGGCACTTGGTCGACCACCATGGCGTACCCACTAATCGTTACCTATTGTCCTAGTCAACCTCCCTTTCTCAGGCTTAGTTGATTAGATGAGAACACAACAATCGAATCTTGTCATAGATTTCCCTTTTCCTATTCGTCACTACCTTGGTCGAGATCATGATAGTAGGTGGGGTTTGGTGTTGGCCACCACTAAACAACAATCAATATGAAGAGAAATAGATAATACATGCAAAACTCCAATCATAGAAATGAAATAAACTTAGGTCATACCAAGTCAACTACCCATGATTCCTACAACCCCAAGTTGTGGGTCCTTAGCTACTCATGACTAAAGCAAAACCAACAAAAATGCAAATACAAGACATAGTTGAGAGTTTTACCAAAAGCAATGAAAAGTGTAGACACCACAAGTTGCAAACCCAAAAGCTTGATAGATTGGCAATGAGTACAAAACAAGATTTGCAATCCGCAAAATGGTTTACCAAGAGAAAATGATAAACTAAGCTAAAACCCTCAAAGATTCTTGAGAGAATATTCAAAGGCAAATTCTATTTTCTAAAATCTGGGATCCTTTAATAAAACCCTAATTTAATGTATTTATAGTGTTTACATACAAACCCTAAAAATAACATAGAAAATATACTTGACAGCTGGTACGTCTCACTGGTATGACTCATAGGGTGACCTACCAGTCATAGTCAGGGTCTCGTATCATGTTCTTGGCTTCTTGGACTCAACTGGTACGAATCACTGGTACGAGTCATTGCTTGGGCTACAACTCGTATGCTCCTCTCGTAGTCTAGGCCTTTCATTTTTGGTCTAACATTTTGACTCTTTGATTCTTGCTACGAGTCCACCTATATGAGTCGTAGTGCAACTTATGACTCGTAGGATGTCCTCGTAGGGTTGACCTCCACTTAGTAGATTTCTGAGTTTTTTGTCTCTGTCTCTTGGTACGATAAAACCCTATCACTCGTAGCTTAGGCTACGACTCGTAGGTGAACACGTATGTCCTATGCTTAAACAAAATCTGTAATTTTTCTCCAAAATCATGCCAACCTAACTTTTCTTCAACAATAATACAAAAACACATAAAAACCATAAAAAGTTGCATTAAGAACTCACAAAATCTCTTGTTTTAGGCATCAAATGTGTTGTATTTTGACAGCACATCAACACCCTTAACTTAGAATTTTTAATGTTCTCAAGTGACACAATAATCTACATAGACAATGAGAAATACATAGCAGCCATACTAATGGCATATATATCATCAACTCTAATCTAGGGACCAGCTATCGTTTTCAAAACCAAACTGCGAAGTTACTGAGCACAACACAACATGATGATAAATTTGGCAACCCAACTATGATAAGCTAAGGAGCATTAACCATCCACAATCACTGGTGTAGCCATATGTTAATCAAGTAGTGCAAATGCTCTCACAGAAAAGAAGTCCCTCTCACTCACTCAAGAAGCATTTCAAATTCAGGGACTGAAGAAGAGTGAAATTCATGCATATTGACTAACACCATAGGCTTGCTTCTATACTCATCTTCTGACTTGGTGATAAAATGGAGTTGGATCACTTTATAACTTATAGGCTTGTAACATAGGTTCATAGGGCTTTGGTATGGTAGTTTAGGCAAGTAGTGACTGGAAGCTATGCTTGAACCATGTTTACCAACACTTTTTGCTTTCATAACCCAACCTTTTTCAATAAATCCACCCTTATTCTCGTGTTTCAAACTTTTTCTCGAGTGCTTTGTTTCTATTTTCAGCTGTGCCTTATTTCTGAACCCAACTCTTACTACTTTTTCTCAATTCAAGGCACTTTTCTTTTCTTTTTCTTCACTCAGCTCATGATTTTTTATTTCTTTCTTTATTTCCCAACTAACCACCTCATTGTCACTACTTCACCATAATAAGAGCCACCCTCAACTTAGGCTTTTAGCCTGAGGTGAAGTACACAATATCCATTCCCCAAACCAGGGCTACAATTTGTAATCAACCTCAACTTAGACTTTTAGCCTCAATTAAGGTTCACATGTTCAAGGATAGACCAGGACCAATATCAAGTTATTTCATCAAACAAGGTTAAACTAGCAAGATATCAAGAAAGAATTAGTACATGGGAAGCTCAAAAATTTGGAGCACAGGATTCACTCACTCATTTGGTGGGTTATTTAGGCTAAAAGTGGGCTCACTCAAAGAACAAAGGCCTAAGATCCTTTCTATATCAACCATATCACTAAACCAATTCTTAGAATACTAAGGCAAGTTCTAAGTTCATACAAGATGCATAAATACAGCAAAATAAGCTCACAACACACATGACATTGCACCCACAATCAAGTATAGAGTCATAGGTCATGCTTCAAGACTCAGCTTACCTTTAGATTATCAGAACAGACATTGCCAGATACCAAAATGTATGTATGCATCAATAATCACAATCTGAAAGAAATTTTTGAGGGTGCCCAATTTTTCATCAAAACTTTTATTTTTTTAAAAAAAAGCATCTGAAGACTACGTATATGCCAAGAGATAACACTACTATGAATTTACACATTATCTACACTACCTAAACATGTCGGTGTAACAGAAAAGTAAACATCCACAAGGAAAAAGAATCACGGCAAGAAAACCTTGGGATCAAAATTAGGGGAAGTTATGGATTTGAGGCTACTCAGACTTCACCTTAATCCATAACTTCCCACACCCCACCAAAATAGGATACTTTGTCCTTTAAGTAAAAACACATACTAAGACGAACATAACAAAAACATAAACTTAGATATATATACATTAAAAACCAACATTTAAAAACCAAAATAAAACATTTCCATAAGGACATTAAAAACCAACATCAAAATAATATTGTCCAACAATAGAACAAAGTATCCAAAAGGACAAAATAAGAATTGGGGTCAAAAGAAGTCAAACATCATGCTGCTTCAAGTACTGGTCTTTGGCTGGTCAGCAGGGTCCTGTACCACCATCTCCTTTGCAGCAGTACTTGAGCTACCCTCTCCATGTGAGGTGTGCTTCTCCTGATCTCTTTAAATAGCCACCAACAGGATCGACTCCTGTACCACCTCTTCTGGTATCGGCTCCTCCACCGGGGTTGCTGGGTCATCAGGTTGAGGCCTCTTCTGGCTCATCTCTTGATCATCTATCTCAAGGGGCCTCTTCCCATGAGCACCCAGGCAGTCAGCTAACCAGTCAAACTCCTCATCACCAGCTGGTGCTACCTCTAGGACTGCAACTGGGGCTACTAACATCTGCAATAGGTTAGCATTTGACTTGACTAACTCCTGTGTCACTGCGCTTGTGTCAGCAAGCCTACTGTGCTCAAGTCTTTACTGAACTCTCGCCTCAAAAGCATCTACTCGGGCATCCACCGCTATGACAATCTCATCTATCAATGCACGGGTGAATACCTTCATTCTCTTCTCCGAGTCCTGTACAGTCTGGTTAACCCAAGGTCTGACTCGTGCAGATAGAGCCTAAAGTCTGGACTTCGCCGTAGCTACCTTGCGTAATAATTCTTGAAAAGCAATAACAAAAATAAGAATTAACCTGTAATGTAGTTGTTGCTGGTGCTAAAGTATTGGAGGATAGTGTGGACTTAATCTCCACAAATAGCGTAGGCTCTGTAGTAGCTAATGCTAGTAGCAACTATGGTAGTGCCAATAGCAGCTGGAGGTAAACCCTGAGTCTGAGGCTCTACTGGGAATGGATCAGGGATCGGAGGGGAAACTAAGCTCTATAGGGCCATCGGGTTCTCATCATCCTTTATTAGGCTGGGATTCATTGTGTGCAGGGCCTCTACATGTGTATCCAAGTATAGAGAAACACGCAACCCTGCCTCATTACATAGTTGATGTATTAAGATGGGAAAAGGTAATAAAGTCTGAGTACAAATTGTTGACTCGTGGATCTGTTCAGCCATGACTTGTGCCCAATCAATATCGTAACCAACCAGAATGCTAGCTAGTAGTACAACCCTCTCCAGGGTGCTCACATTATCTGTAAAGGTGGGTCTAATGCGCCAATGGATAATAGACCACTAAAACTTGGCTTTGAATGAGAGGTGGGATTTCACGATCTGGGCAGTGTGGTTTGTGACCCATATAGGTTCCACACCCTCATTGCATATCTGGCTGGCTATCCACCTGAGCAACTCTGTCTTCATATCCACATTGTTCTCACTCATCGCTTTCCTCATCTTACCAATTTTAGCATCATATTATGTGGTGGAACAAGGTACTATGTAGTTTGGCCTGAACTGAACCCTCCTGAAAGTTTCGTCTGAAATATCAACAACTTTACCCTGCACTAGAACTTCTCGCAATCTTGGCAGTTCTATGGGATTCTTCCCTTGAAGTAGATCTTGGAGAATAGTGGCATAATAGGCAGCATAAAATTCCCGGACTAGATATGGGGCATACTTGCCCAACTTTTTTGACAGCCATGCAAGTCCGTGATGGTTGATCTCTGTCTCTAGGTTATGTACTCTGCTCAATCCAGAATCATTTAGTCTCGATTCCTCTTGAAATTATCGAACCGGCCTTCCTGGACCCTTTGGTTCTAATCCTTTGTCATATATTTCCTGCATGCTTGGAACACACCATCTAGTATTCCTTGGATCTGTGGAAGTGAAAGTGGTAGTAGGATCCGCCGGAGGTTGAGAACTAGTCTCCTCAGCTTGGGTATGAGATGCCTCAACGGACTCTAATTCTGAAATTGACCAGCCATTATCCGACCCATCTTCATTACCCTCCTCTTCAGACTGATAGGGACTAGTGACTTCCCTTGGTATCTGTGTAGCACAGGCCCGAGTTTGAGGCACATTTTCCTCGGGGTCTGTATGGACTCTGCAAGATTCCACAGATCCCTCAGATGTTTTATCATCAGAGGGGTTATACCTCAACCGTCTTCTCTAAGCTTTAGTAGCCTCTTTTCCAACCTTTGGAGCCATATAACCTAAAAATTCAACCCACAAATATAACGTGAGAACCATAGTGTTTGAAATAGATAGAAACTGTAAGGACAAATTAACAACATATATCTAAACACTAAGAGACAACTCAAACATAGTGTACTGATTCAGCTGTAGATTGCAGGTAAGAGGCACAAGTACGACTCGTAGGTAGACTCATGAGTCATCTAAGAGCCTCGTAATTTTGAGGTACCTGGGAGATAAGATTCTGATCACAGAAACGAGCCTTAGGTACGACTCGTAGGATGACCTATGAGTCGTAGTATGGGCTCGTAGTCAAGAGCATAATACAATTTTAAAACAAGGTGGGTTCTACGAGTCCCTTACTACGATTCATAGTGAATATTATGAATCGTAGATGGGTCTCATATAGTAAGTAATAAGGAGCCTCAGGTGACTGGTGCCTCTTGTAAGGGGCCAATACGACCCATAAAGTGACCTACGACTCGTAGTGGGTCCTAGTGGTAGAGAACAAAACCCACCTGTGGTGCCTACAATCTACTCACAAGAACCAAGGATCAAGCAAACACAGTTAAACCACATCAAAGCAGTACATCATCATAGACATGCAATTAAAACCACTATGAAATTTGTCAACACAACCGACTAGTGCCCCACAGTTAAACAACAATGTCCAACTACTTTCAGTAAATAACCAAGATTAACTAGTCTCCAAGGCATAATCATCGACAGTCAACCTTCCCACTACCCCAACAAAGGCAATCATATCATTCAAAAACACACTAGGGTATTCAACAGGCCCAATCCAAAAATCATCATGCTCATACAATTATGTTCTCATGTGTGCTCCCAAAATGATCGAGCAATTAACATTCATTTAACAATATTCAGGGATCATAACATGAGTGCCAAACGTAACCATGAAAGCTTACCAATTGAGCAAATGAAGATTAATGAAAGGTAATGAGAGAGCAAGGAGTACATCGAAACCCTAGAAAAATAGTGTCCTCACTGAAGTATTCATCGAAAAATGACGTGGGTGGCCTAAATTTGATTGGAATAGTGAATAAGGAAAAGTTTTGGAGATTTCCGATGGAATTAGGGTGAAGAAATGAAAATGGGGGTCAAATTTTATTTTGACCCCCTTTTAAAGGAAATCGGGTCACCCTTTAAAAAAATGCAGATCGAGGCTACGAGACCCCGACTATGAGTCATAGGGTGTCCCATGACTCATAGGTCCCGGTCTCGTAGTAGACCCAACACTTGTGAAAATTTAGAATACATACCTGGGCACTACAAACCCCACTTACAACTCGTAAAAGACCTTATGAATTGTAAGGTTGGCTCGTAGTGTATGTGCCAACATTAGATACTCACTGTTTCCCTCTATGTAACATGACTATGAGTCATTGAGCTCGTCTCAACTCGTAGGTCTGCTCGTAGAAGCTGCTCCACATGCTATCTTCTTCAACTCTTTAGTTTTTGGTCAGTCCCTGCAGATCGCACTAGAAGATATACCAATGTCTAGAACAATACAATTGAACCAATACCTCATCATATCAAAACGAACATCAAACTACTACCTAGAAATTCAAACAAATGGCCTAAGTTTAAACAGTCCAAAAACATAAGAGATACTTGGGTTACGTCCCTAGAAGCGCCTTGTTTAATGTCGCGGCTCGGCTTGGATAATTAGACTTTTCCATGAGTTCCATCGCTGCTCCTTCTATTCCTTCTTTGCTCTTCCTGTACTGCCTCCAGTTTCTCAGCAAGTTGCTCTATCCTATCTCCGAGCCTTTGCATTGACAAGGTTTGTTGTTCCACTTTGTAGTTACTTTTGATAACATCAAACTTTATCTCCCTAACAATGTCATCTTGCTCATTGACCTTGATCAAGACTTATTCAAGCATATGCTCAATCCTTGTCAGCTCATAGATGATGCAATGCTGGTGTGGTAACCTCGGCCAACTTGACATATTCTCGCTTTTGTGTTTACCTAAGGCTCCCTTCGATACACTAGTTGATGGTCCGACTTGTCCTTGAGAGGGTTGGTAACTAGGGCAACTGCATATAGCTTGTCCATATGCTCGGTGATCTCATTAAATGGTTGTCTTATGAACTCCCAACAGTCCCCTCCAAACAATGCGTCAACATGCCCTTGTTGCTCGGAGATTAGTGCTCGGTAGAAACTAGCCGCCAATTCATCATCTACCAGACCATGGTTCTGATTCGTTGCCAAGCACTACTTGTATCTTTCCAAGCTACTAGCAATAGTTCTCCTGGCACTCTTTTGAAATTGCAGATGTTGTTCTGTAGCTTTTACTTGTTGGACTCCTTATAGAAGTTCATGAGGAAGACTCACTGTACCTCCCTCTAGTTAGAACAAACATCAAGTGGGAGAATTGACCACCATTTCGCAGCTTCACTCCGGAGATTCATGGGGAAAGCCTGAAGAGCCATGGCCTCTTAAGCAAGATGTCTTGTCCCAAGAACCACCCTCAGCGTTTGAGTAAAATTTTGCAGGTGAATTTGGGGTCTTCAGACTCTTGCCCATAAAATAGGGCTTGCCTCTGCAAGGTTTCCAAGAAGCCATTTTCAATATAAAACTTTTGTTCAATCATAGTGTCATCCAACCTGCACTTAAAATCAACTAAGAAAAACAAAAACAAAAGTAAAATACACGAGATTCTCGAAATCAACACTAGAACTAACTAATAGCGAAATTAAGTCAACACCTAACCGTATTCCCTGGCAACGACACCATAATTTTATAATGATATTCACGCTCCAATAAGAAAGCGGTCACTGACAGCAATTAACCTAACCAGAGGTTAGGATCGAAGCCACAAGGAATACAGTGCTTGACTACAAGACTTCACTACTAATCATTTCAAGCATTCATAAATACAATCTCTAAATGGCGGGGGGGGGGGGGGAAGGTTTGTGATTCAAAAACAAAAAAAAATAAGCACTAAACTATAATGCGAGGAA
>JAPFFP010002060.1:0-18010 GCA_026153255.1 Solanum medicagineum
GATTGCATCAATGCATTTGATAGAAAGAGTTAGCACTCTCAATACTTTTTCTAAACATCATGTGATTGACTTGCCTCTTTCTTTACCTTCAGAACATACCGAGGTATAAAAGTTTACTTCTTCTTCGAGGACACGATTTTCTTTTTATCTGGAGAGGTATTAAGCTCCCCAATACTAGCTTTGACCTATCCAACAACCATATCAATTATTTTGCTGGCAAGTGTATTGGACTTGGTTGATTTGACATTGTCAAGTTTTGCTTCCTTCACAATGTAATTCTTCAGATAGAATTTTGCATCAGCAAAGTGTGACTCAGCTTCTGTGAAAGGATTATCATCAGCAACTATTTTCCTTTCAATTCCATCTTGAAGATACTTCAAACATTCATAATAAGAGGGTGAGACAATTTAATTCTCAAGTACCCAAGGCCTACCAAGCAATATATTGTATGAAGTCTTTGCTTTGATCACATGCATCCATGCACTAGATCGCAAATCACCAATATGGATTTCTAACTTGATAGAGCCTATAGACCTTTGTCCCCCTTGGTTGAATCCTTGTATTAACAGACGACATTCACTAAGTTTCTCGGTCGTGATGCCGAGTTCTTTCAATGTATGGATGGGCAGAATTTTAACTCCAGATCCTTCATCAATCAAGATTCTATTTATCCTCTTCTCTAGCACATGACCCACCATGTACAAAGGACAATTATATAGCTTTTCACCGAATGGGAGATCATCCTCTGTAAATATGATTTTTGTATCACATGTATATGTCTTTTGGGAAGAGGGTTCTACAGGCTTCTTAGAAGATAAGGGAGACATTTTTATGAGGTTTCGCCTGTTGTTTCTTCTTTATCCATGAGAGACATCTTTGATGAACTTTCACCTACTTTCTCTCCTTTGTCAGTGTTAAAACATAACGCCTCATTGTTGTCTTGGGCAGTTCTAGTGTGAAGACAACTCAGCAAGAATTCTCCAAAAGTCACAGGATGTCATGCCTTCTAGTAGTGATACATTTCCACCTCTTCTTTCTTTGGATGTGTGACTGGATTTTGCTTCCTTGGTCTTCTCACCATCCTTCCTCTGGTCGGTTTCTTAGATGATTCTCTTTGTGAACTTGTCTTCTTACGTATTTGCCTAGTCATGAGAATTCAACCTTCATCCTTATCTCTATCAATTTGGATTTTATTTGGCTCTAATGACTTCTCTTTTTCAGGAGTATATATCTGAATTGGGGCAAGCGAACCAAAAGTGATAGATATTTGGTTAGAACTTGCTTTCTCATCATTAAGGACAATCTTCTCCTCCCTAGCCGATTGCATGACTTTGTCCTTGAAGACGAAACACTTTTCAAGAGGATGACCTAAAAGTCTATGATATTTGCAATAGTTTGGATCATCAGTCTTTCCAATTTCATCTGGTTGTTTTATATCTGATAACTCAATAAGCTTCAGTTCAACCAACTCATCAAATATTTAAGAAATATCAGAATCCAGCAAGAGGTATTCTTTTTCTTGAATCTCTTTTAAAGTTAACTTTCAATTTGGACGTCCATGAAAATTTGTCTTTACACTCTTCTTCCTAATTTCCTTCGTAGTAAACTTCACAGGCGATACGTTGACATTCATGTATTCCTTGTTATCATTCTTGAACATAAATTTGCTCCATTTCTTCGGTTCGTGCTTGTCTTTTCCTTTGTGAAGATCATGAACAAGCATACCATCTTTTCTGACAGAAGACATGCTCAATTCCATATCATGAGCACAATGCACTGATGTGCTGTCAAAATATAACACATTTGATGCCTGGAACAAGGGATTTTGTGAGTTCTTAAAATGACTTTTGATGTGTTTTTGTGATAATATTGCAGAAAAGTTAGATTGGCATGATTTGAAGAAAATTGCAAATTTTGCTAAAGCATAGGTCATACGAGCCCAGCTACAAGTCGTAGCTCACTCTACGAGTTGTAGATTATGTCATAGCAGGAATCAGAGACCAAAAATCAGAAATCTGCCAAGTAATGGTCACCCCTACGAGCCCAGCCTACGAGTCGTAAGACACACTATGACTCGCCTATGTGGACTCGTAGCAAGAATAAGACAGCCAAAATATTGGACCAAAAACTGAAGACCAAGACTACGAGACAAGAATACAAGTTGTAGCCAAGCAACGACTCATACCGATGGGTCATACCAGTTCAATCCAAGATGCCAAGATCTTGATTCGAGACACCGACTATGATTCGTAGGTCCTCCAGAGTCGTAACTGTGACACTTGTTAGCTGTCAATTGTCTTTTTTGTGCCAATTCTAGGGTTATTTTGTAAACACTGTATATAGTTTAGGTTAGATTTTTTTGAGAGAGTTAGATCATTAGATAATTCTCCATTACCTTTTAAAGCTTTTCTTAGGTTTTTAGAGTAGTTTATTGTTCTCTCTTGGAAAACTCATTTTGGGGATTGTAAATCTTGCCTTGTTCTCATTGTAGATCAATCAAACTTGTGGATTTGCAACTTGTATGCCTATTTCCTTCATTGTTATTGGTGAAACTCTCAACTATGTATATTATTTGCATATTTGTGTGTTTTATCTTAGCCATGAGTAGCTAAGCACCCACAACTTGGGGTTTGTGGGAACCATGGGTAGTTGACTTGAGATGACCTATGTTTTGTGCATGTCTATGATTGGGGCTTTGCATGTATTTCCCTTCATGATTAATGTTGTTTGGTGGTGGCCAACACTAAACCCCGCCTACTATCACGATTCCTACCAAGGTAGTGACGAATAGGAAAAAGGAAGTAGATGACATGTTTTGGTTGATGTGTTCCCGTCTAATCGACCAAACCTAAACAAGGGGAGGTTGACTGGGACAATAGGTAATGCTTAGTTGGCACGCCATAGTAGTCGACCAAGCACCATGGTGAAATTCGACCTTCACCTTTACAAGAGGGCTAGAAGAACCTAAGTTACCGGCCTGCATGCGATTCACTAATCGTAGTTATATTATCTAGGATTATTTAGTCAACGAACCATGGGGAACACAATTCCCAAGTTGTCCCCAAAATTGAATGTTTTCCTGCATTTTAATGAGTGTTTATTTTATGTTGTTTTTGAATCACAACCCCCCCCCCAATTTAGATATTGTAGTTATAGATACTATAAATGATTAGTATTTAAATCTTGTAGTCAAGCCCCGTATTCCTTGTGGATTTGACCCTAACCTTGGTTAGGTTAATTATTGATAACGACCGCTTTCTTATTGGAGCTGACCATCATCAAAAATTTTGACGCCGTTGCTAGGGAATACAACTAGGTGTTGATTTGATTTCACTATTAGTTGATTCTAGTGTTAATTTGTAGAGTCTCTTGTATATTACTTTTTTTTGTTTTAGTTGTTTGATGTCTGATGTTTTTTGCGTGGTGTAATAGGTTGTATGCCCAACACAAGAAGCTAAGGCAATCCCTTAGCTCCCTAAATCTGGAGATCCACCGACTACCAAGAAAAATGGCTCAAGTAAATGAGGATATTGAGGTTGAGGAAGATGTGCATACGAATGAAGATATGGATAGAGAATAGAATCCACCACAAAGGGGAAACAGGCCACAACTCAGGGACTTCAATGAAAATGCTTATGGATAGAATCAATACTCATTGAACCCTATGGCTATGGATGTTACCGATGCTATAGTATTGCCTCCTTTACCGGCAGATACTAAGTTCACGGTATCGAGTGATTACTCCAAATGCTCCAAAATCGTGGTCTATTTACATGGCTACCTTCAGAGGATCCCCACCACCATCTTCAGAATGTGGTGTTTGTGTGCAAAAGTGTCATGGGAACACAAAACCTTTCTCTTGATGCTGTTGGGTTAAGAGTGTTTCCACTATCATTGATTGGCAATGTAGTTGTATGGTTGTCTGAGCTTCCTCCTGGCACTACCACAAGTTGGGGTGAACTCTAGAGAGTATTCCTTGAAAAATACTTCCCGAGATCTAAGAAGTTGAAGCTCAAGGACCAAATCAACAACTTTGAGCAATTGCCAGGTGATTCCATTAGCACAAAATGGGAGAGGTTTACTAAATGCTTGAGGATGGTTCCTGACCATAAGATTGTCGATGATGCCTTAGTCGAGATTTTCTATCTGGCACTTGATGAGAATAGTCAAGCTTGCGCCGATATAATTATGGGAGGCATGTTTTTAGACCAACCTTTTGTATTGATAGCTGCAAGAATGGAACAAGTAGTCAAAACAAATAGAGCATGGGGCAACGAGAGCGAGGTATAATGAAACCTTCTTGTGCAGTCAATACCAACAATGAGCAAACAAAGGTGAACAAAAAAATCATGGAGCAACTTGCTCAACTTCGCACAAGCATGGACTTAGTCTTGAAGCAAATCCAAGCAATAGTCTATGCAATCACTCACTACCTCCGAAGGCTCCTACCTATGATGATCCATTCTTTCATGAGGATGCATGTTTTGTAAGCAACCAAGCGGTGGGTTTCCGGAACAACCCCCAAGGATCCAATTCGGACTATTGGAAGCAAGGTTCCAGGAATCAAGGTTGGAACTTCAACCGTGATGGGATGTGTAGAGATAACCAGGGTGGATACTGTGAGAGAGAAAGAGTTCCCAACGCAGAATGGGGAAGAAGAGAGGGCTACAAGAATGGTCCTTATATGCCACCACACAATCGTGATGCCAGATCGAGCAATTCTAGGATTGAAGATATGTTTGAAAAACTATTGAAATAAGCTGACCACCAAGATGAGACTCTAAAGGGAATGAAAGCATATATTTCAAGTATAACCAAAAAATAGAGTCTTAATCGGTGGCAATCAAGCAACTTGAACAACAATTTGGGCAAGTGCCTTCACAATTGAACCAATGCCAAAAGGGCACCTTACCAAGCAATATGGTTCAAAATCCTAAAAATGAAGGGCATTGCATGGCGGCGATGACTCGAAGTGGCAAGAGCACAATGGATCCCCCTATCCCAGTTATTGTGGATGGAGTTGATGAGAAGGGTCTTGGTGATGAAGTTGAGGTTGAAGAAGAAGATCCAAAGGTTGGCGACAAGCAACAAGAAGAAGTAAGGGAGCATGACAAATCACAATCAATTCTCAAACCTCCTTCTCCTTTCCCTCAGAGGCTTAAGAAAAAGGAAGAGAGGGTAAATTCAAACACTTCCTCCCCATGTTGAAGTAACTCTCCATCTACATTCCCTTTCTAGAAGCTTTGGAGAAAATGTTCGGGTATGCCAAATATATGAAGGATTTGGTCACCAAGAAGCGCACTTTGAGCCAAGACTTCTCGCCAGAACTCCAACAATGTAGTGTAATTATGAACAAATGCCTTGTGCAAAAGCGAGAAGACCCTGGTGCATTCACCATCCATTGTACTATTGGTGATGTTGAGTTCGCAAGAGCATTGTGTGACTTAGGAGCGAGTACCAATCTAATGCCTCTTGCGGTATTCAAAAATCATAGCCTTGGAACTCCTACCCCGACAAGAATGAGGTTGCTTATGGTGGATCAAACCATTAAAAATCCAGAAGGAATCCTTTTAGACGTGCTTGTTAAAGTCGATAAGTTCATCTTTCTGGAAGATTTTGTGATCCTCGATTGCGAAGTTGATTTTGATGTGCCCATTATTTTGGGGAAACCATTTCTGGCCACTAGGAGAGCCCTAGTATATATGGATTCAGGTTAGCTGCAGTTCAGGATTAATGAACAAAAGTCGTGTTCGATATTAGCTAATCTATGAAATATCCAAACGATTTCAAGAGCGAAGTGTGGACCCTTGATGATTGTTGATGAAGGAAGATGACAAAATCGAGCCACGACGTTAAACAAGGTCCTTCTTGGGAGGCAACCCAAGCATTTTGCTAATTATTTGTTTGTTTGAGACTTAAAGTAGTATTACTTATTTGATATAAATTAAGAGACAAAGATGCAGTTGTAATATTTTTGAGGTTTCTATGCTTTGATACTTGGTTTGCAGGTAAAAAGTGGAAGAACTGAAGATCTGGAAAAATTGGACTTGGAGCAGCTCCTACGAGTAGGCCTATGAGTCGTAGTCTTCACTAAAACTTGTAGTCATGCCTCATAGAGGGAAACAATAAGTAACTGAAGTTGGGACATACACTATGAGCCAACCTTACGATTCGTAGGATCCCCCACGAGTCATAAGAGCGGTTCGTAGTGCCCAGGTATGATTCCTAAATTTTTACCAAGTGTTGGGTCGAGTACGAGACCAGGACCTACGAGTCATAGGATGACCTACGACTCATAGTCGGGGTCTCATAGCCCCGATCTGTAGCTTTTTAAAATCTGACCCGGTTTGCTTATAAAAGCGGTCAAAATTATTTTTGACCCCAAATTCTAAAATCCCTTACCCTAAGTCGATGAAAAACCCCTTCCTCATCCCTTTTAAATCCTTCTTCGACCAAATATCCTGGCTACCTATGTCATTTTTCGGTGAAGATTCCGGCGAGGGTATAAATTTCTAGGGTTTCAACACGAAATTCATCCCTCTTTGCTTTGGTTCATTTTTTAATCTGATTGGTAATCTCTTTGGTTACATTTCTTGATCTTTGTTGATGAGTTCGATTCCTATTTGAGTATAAGTTTAGTTTGATCATGTTTAAACATGCCTAACATTGATTATTAAGTTAGACTTGTAATATAGGGTTTATAGGCTTTCAAAGAGTTGGGTTGTGAAGTGAACCTTGTCGAAATGCTTGAGTGGGTGATTATGAGTTGGACATTTGTAATGTTTCGTATGCAATGTATTATTGTTGCTCACGTAGGGTCTGAATGGTTGTCGGAGTTGAACTTTAGATGGTATTGGGGTGATTACCTATGCTTGAACATATGGGTTTGATTTAATCGTTGTGAATAGTGATTGCACTTCCCTTGGGATGTTGTGGACATGTCATGAATGAGTTTAGATCATTTATTGCTTTCGGTGAGCTTGACGTTTGGCTGAACTGGTTCGGACTCTTAGGGATAATGGTCGTTTTAAATTGCCAATGCTAGTATGAATTGATTATGTGCCATTTAGTCGTTCCTTGCTCTTATTTGCATGATTAAGTTGAATTCTGTGTTGAATTTGTGCTTTGTGTGGGAAATAGTTAGGCATTGTAGGTGACTTCTGTGCTCAACTACGAGGCACTCCTACGACTCGTAAGTTCCTATACGAGTCATAGTGGCCCCTCGTAGCAAGAATCAGTCACCTGTAATCCCTTCATATTTCTCATACGAGACCCATATATGACTCGTAGTACTTGGTACGACTCATAGGAAGGGTCTCGTAACCTCTGCTAAATTCTGAAAAATATTTCTAAAAATAGTTACGAGCTCAGACTACGACTTATAGGTCACCCTATGAGTCATAACAGTGTCTCATATCTGGGATCACATAGTATTTTTAAGGGCATACTGGTTCTACAAGGGTAGCTTACGACTCGTTGGTCGCTCTACGAGTCGTAACTACACTCGTACTTGCAAACCTACAGTTGCATCAGTGCATAGTTACTTTTAGTTGTTATTGTTCTTTACCTTGTATATGAGTGGATCGAACATCATGGAGTTAAATGTTGCTTTGTGGGTCGTTTGCAGATAAAATGCCTCCAAAAGACAAACGGGCCATTCAAGCTCTCCAACAGAGGTTGTGGGATGAATCCTCCAAAACAGAGCAATCCGAGGGCATATGGAAGTCGACAGAGTCAGGTTAGACCCGGAGGCCAATAGACCTCGGGCACTCACAGCTCAGATGCCCATGGAAGTGAGTAGTTCCTCCCAGTCTAAAGAGGAGGAACAACAGGACAACGGGATGGGTCAGATAGTAGCTTGCCTCAGATGACCCCCTCACAATGGGGTTCAGAGTCAGAGTCAAAGAGCACTTCTCAGCAGGAGGAGAGTCAGCCCCAGAACCCCATAGATTATCTAGAGCCCGGTGCTTGATATACCTTGATGTTTGACTTCTTTTGACCCAGTGCTCATTTGGATATTTATTTTTGATTTTTAATGAATGTATGTATATATTTCTATGTTATTGTGTTTTGTTTTTGTTCTTGTCTTTACTTTGAGGACAAAGTATTTAATTTGGTGGGGTGGTAGAAGTTATGGATTAAGGTGAAGTCTGAGTAGCCTCAAGTCCATAACTTCCCCTATTTTTTATCCCAAGATTTTCTTGCCGTGTTTCTTTTTCCTTGTGGATGTTTTATTTTCTATTTAACCGGCATGTTTTAGGAAGTACAGATTATTTGTAAATGCATAGCAATGTTATCTTTTGGCATATATATAGTTCTTAGATTTTCTTTAAAATTTTGATGCAAAATTGGGTACCCTCAAAAATTTTGAGGTTGTGATTATTGATGCATTCATACATTTTTTAGTACATGGAAATGTTTGTTATGATATTATGAAGGTAAGTTGAGACTGAAAGCATGACCTATGAGTCTATACTTGATTGTGGATGCAATTGTCATCTGTGTTGTGAGCTTATTTTTATGCATTCATGTATCATTGTATGGACTCAGAACTTGACCTAATACTCTAAGATTGATTTGGTAAATTGGTTGATTTGGAAGTGATCAGGCCTTTGTTCTAATAGTAAGCCTACTTTTGCCTAAATTACCTACCAAATAAACTAGTTAATCCCTTGTTCCAAATGTTTGAGCTTCTCATGTACTCAATTTTTTTGACACCTTGCTAACTTTACCTCGTGTGATGAAAAACCCTGATATTGGTCCTGATCTATCCTTGAACATGTGAACCTTGATTGAGGCTAAAAGCCTAAGTTAGGGTGGTTGCATTGGTGACCCTGGTTTAAGGCATAGATATTGTGTGCTTCACTTTAGGCTAAAAGCCTAAGTTGAGGGTGGCGCTTATTGTGGTAAAGTAAAAAAAAATGGGGTAGTTAGTTGAGGTGAAAAGAAAAAAAATGAATAATCATGAGTCGGGTAAAGAAAAAGAAAGGAAAGAGTGCGTTGAGTTGAAAAGATTAGCCAAAAATGAGTTCAAAATGAAGGCATAGCTGAAAAGTGAAAGAATAAGCCCGGAAACAGCTTGAAATGGGGAAATAAGGCAGAAGTAGGTGAAAGGGTTGGATTATGAAGTCAAAAAGTGTTGGTAAACATGGTCCAAGATAGCTTTTAGTCACTACTTGCCTAAAATATCATACAAAAGCCCCCTAAGCCCATGTTATAAGGCAATAAGTCCTAAAGTGATCCAAATCCACTTTTGAACCAAACCAAAAAATGAGTGCACGAGCAAGCGTATGGTGTTAGTCATTGTACAAGAATTTCAATTGTGAGAGTGAGAATGCTTCCTCATTCCCTGATTTCTGAATGTTCTTGAGTGAGTATAAGGGACTTCTTTCTAGTGAGGGCATTTGCACTACTTGAGTAGCATATGACTATACCAGCGATTGTGGACGGTTGATGCTCCTTACTTTGTCATAGTTGGATTGCTAGGTATGTTCCTATTTGCTAAATAATTTTACAATCCTATTTTGAAAATGGTAGTTGGGTACCTGAATCAGAGGAGTTGATGTATATGCCATTAGTATAGTTGCTAAGTTTGTCTCTTTGTCTATGTAGATTGAGTCGTCGCTTGAGGACAAGCAACAATTCTAAGTTGAGGGTGTTGATGTGTTGTCAAAATACAACACATCCGATGCCTGAAACAAGGGATTTTGTGAGTTCTTAAAGTGACTTTTTAGTGTTTTGATGTGTTTTTGTGATAATCTTGCAGAAAAGTTAGGTTGGCATGATTTTGAAAAAAAGTTGTAGATTTAGCTGAAGCATAGGCCATACGAGCCCACCTACAAGCCGTAGCTCACGCTACGAGTATAGGTTGTGTCATAGCAGGAATCAGAGACCAAAAATCAGAATTTTGCCAAGTGAAGGTCACCCCTATGAGCCCAGCTTACGAGTCGTAAGACACACTACGACTCATATAGGTGGACTCGTAGCAAGAATCAGAGAGCCAAAATATTGGAACAAAAACTAAAGACCAAGACTACAAGACAAATATACGACTCGTATCCCAAGCAACGACTCGTACCTATAAGTCGTACCAGTTCAGTCCAAGATGCCAAGATCCTGATACGAGACCCTGACTACAACTCGTAGATCCTCCTACAAGTTGTAACTGCAACACTTATCAACCGCCAGTTGTCTTTGTTGTGTAAATTCTAGGGTTATTTTATAAATACTATATATAGCTTAAGTTAGGTTATTTTAGAGAGTTCAATCAATAGACAATTCACCATTACATTTTAAATCTTTTCTTAGGTTTTTAGAGTAGTTTATTGTTCTCTCTTGGAAAATCCATTTTGGGGATTGCAAATCTTGCCTTGTTCTCATTGTAAATCAATCAAACTTGTTGATTTGCAACTTGTATGCCTATTTCCTTCATTGTTATTAGTGAAACTCTCAACTTTGTATATTATTTGCATATTTGTGTGTTTTATCTTAGCCATGAGTAGCTAAGCACCCACAACTTGGGGTTGTGGGAACCATGGGTAGTTGACTTGAGATGACCTAGGTTTTGTGCATGTCTATGATTGGGGCTTTGCATGTATTTCCCTTCATGATTAATGTTGTTTGGTGGTGGCCAACACTAAACCCCACCTACTATCACGATCCCTACCAAGGTAGTGACGAATAGGAGAAGGGAAGCAGATGACATGTTTCGATTGATGTGTTCACGTCTAGTCGACCAAACGTGACCAATGGGAGGTTGATTGGTACAATAGGTAATGGTTAGTTGGCACGCCATGGTAGCCGACCAAGCGCCATGGTGACATTCGATCTTTACCTTTACAAGAGGGCTGGAAGAACCTAAGTTACCATCCTGCATGCGATTCACTAATTGTAGTTATGTTATATAGGGTAATTTAGTCAACGAACCATGGGAAACACAATTCCCAAGTTGTCCCCAAAATTGAATATTTTCTTGCATTTTAATTAGTGTTTATTTTATGTTCTTTTTGAATCACAACCCCCCCCTCCCCATTTAGATTGTAGTTATAGATGCTACAAATGATTAGTGGTAAAACCTTGTAGTCAAGTCATGTATTCCCTGTGGATTCAACCCTAACCTTGGTTAGGTTAATTACTGATAGCAACCGTTTTCTTATTAGAGCGTGACCATCATCAGTCACTAGATTTTCAAAAGACTTAGGTTTGATCCCTTGTGGGATGTACAGAAGCCCCCAGTGCATTCCTTGGATACACATTCTATTGCAGAAGCTTCACTAAGTCTGTCTTTACAGTTGAGACTTGCGTTCCTCCATCGATTTATGAAGTCGATGACTGGTTCATCCTTTCTTTGGCGAGTATTTGTGAGTTGTACCATGCTCACTATGTGCCTTGTGCTATACAAGCAATTAAGAAACTCATGGTCCAGTTACTCCTTGTCAATGGACTGAGGCTCAAGATTTGTGTACCAGTCAAAGGCATTTCCTTTCAACAAATGGACGAATTGTTTGACGAGATGGTCTCCATAGGTCCCAGCATTATTACATGTCTCCACAGAGTGTGTAACATGCTGCTTTGGATCTCATTTGCCTTTGAATTGCTAAAATTTGGGGGGTTGATAATCAGCAAACATTCTGAGACTATCAATCCTTGCAGTGTAAGGCTTTTAACATACATATGGGAAGACCTTGTGGAGATTTCATACTTGTCTTTAATGGTCCCTTCAATGAACTCCTTTAATTGATCAAATCGGATCATTCTTTCAGTAGAAACTGGTAGCTCCTTGAGAGTTGGCGCTTGCTTCGTAGAATTTTTAGTTTCTTGAATCTCAATACCCTTCCCAGGTGCATGGGTGGATTCCCCATCTAATAAGTCATCTACTCGATCCATCAACTTATTGATGCGAGACTCTTGATGTTGCATATGCCTGGTCAGTCCTTCAATCATCTTTGTCAGATTTGCAAGTTGTTTCTACGTGGATGAAGCATTAGTTATCATCGCTTGCATGACTCTTGGAGGCATAGAAGAGTAGCATGGATTGTCATAGAAGTTGATCTTCAGAGGTCTTACATTATGCGGTGCATGTGGAGAAGATTCATTGGATGAGTCTTGGTCTTTCTTTGCAGTTGAATTCTTGGAACCAAAGACTTCAAGTAGAGCTAAAGCCTGCTTGATCTTCTCAGCAATACTACTTCCTCTGTCTGAAGCATTTGTAGAGGACCTTGTGTAACGACCCAGTGGGATGGTGGTGATTTCTTTATTATTATAAAAGAAAGATTTGACTTTTTAGGGGACATGAGCTGGTGGGGAATTTAATGTAATAATCTGGTGGGATGGTGGTGAGTTCTTTATTATATTATAAAAGAAAGATTAGACATGAGCTGGTGGGGAATTTAGGTATGGAATGATGACTTCCATTATGTTTTTTTTTAATTCAAAAGCAATGGCTCTTAGACTGATAAGTGTGGAAGATTTTCGTATATATATAGAGACTGCCCTCGTCAATTTAGGAAAAAACACGGAGAGAGAGGAAAACAACCGAGCATTTAAGAAAAAAAATAATAGAGTGATTGTTTTAAGAGTTTTATTGAGTTGAAGGGAAGTGGTTTATTGCGTATAGTTTCGACAATTTTATTGTAAGTTGCTCCTGATTTCTAAATTTTTTATAATAAGATATTTTATAAATGAGTTTATTTTCGTATATTTTTAAGTACCTTATTATGAAAATAATATGTATATATTAAGTTGAAAACAATTATGTGATGCCAAAATTATTTTTCACTACTGTTGGTATGACAACTTAAAATGATAAGAATTTATGTGACTAGATTGTGGTGCTTCAGATTCCACTCAAAAAGGGAAGGCCAAAGTGTTAAGTTGATCGTGATTCGACTAAGGCAAGTGGATTTCTTAACCTTTGTTAAGTATATAGAATCTTGTACTTCTTGTGTGAGGTGTTGAGAATGATTTATGTAGGCCTTGATTGAAATATTTTGAATTGGGTAGTTATCCTATGCTGATAGTTGACTTGTGAATTAATGATGGAGGTCTATTATATATGAAATAGTGATTAGTTGTCATTGATATTGAAGTGATACATAATTGTTGTGATTATATTGTTGTGATTGGTCTGCAACCCCAAGACCATGGAACCCATTAATAATTTTGAACTTGAATTCTCAAAGTGATGCCTTGAATAAAGAAGGCTTGATGAAACATTGATAATGAAGTGAAAAGTAATGTTAATGAATAACACACATATATTGGATCAGGTGTCATGTTCCGACACATATATATTGGATCGGGTGTCACGTTTCGACACATATACATTGGATCGGGTGTCACGTTCCAACACATATAAATATTGGATCAGATGTCACGTTCCGACACACATATATTGGATCGAGTGTCACGTTTCGACATATATCTGTATATTTATATTGGATCGGGTGCCACGTTCCGGCACGAAAATAATAAAGGAAAACATATTAAAATAACTTAATAAACTCAATGTCAAAGAAACCATCTCCCAAAGAAGTGTGATATGGAGGCCTGAGTCCTCATGTGTATTATTGATATCGTTGATTTATTGTGTACTTGTTCTTGCTGTGCTACCTACTAAGTGTTATGGATTATCCCTTGCTAAGTATTTTATACAGGTTATGGTTGTGGGGGTTTGGTTGGAGTGTTAGGGGTACCGGTATTCTATATTACTTAACTTTGTGTTTCTTAGTTCGCTTGCTGGGTACCACGTGATATTTTGGTACTCACCCCTTGCTTCTATAGTCGTGTAGGTGGTGAAATCGGGCTGTGAATAGGAAATTCCCTAAAGCGTCGAGGATTCTCAGGAGCCGTAGAGTGGTAGCTGTTGTCATCTAGATTCTTTTGTTCCTATTTTTTCTGTACTTGTTCATTTGAGAAGGAGGACAGTTTGAACTTGTATTTCTTGATGTTATCGTATTTCTAGTGGCTTGTATGCGTGACAATCAATCCTTGGGTGGGATTTATGTTTATGAAAATTCTCCATTTTTAGTTATCTATTTTAGTTAAAATGCTTCCGCACGTTATATTTATTACTCCTTTTGAGTTAAGATTGACTTGTTCTGGTGGGATTGAACAAGTGCCACCACGCCCAATTTTTGGGTCGTGACACCTTGCTCCCCTTGGAGTTGAAGATCCAAAATCAGAAGTTGGTACGGACGACACTCACAGTGTTTATTGTCCAAGCATAGTGGCTTTGCTCCTTGTAACAGCTCCAACACTTTCAAAAGTAATATCCAGGATTCCCTCTACTTCAGCGGAGAACTTGAAATCAACAGCCTTGGAAGAAGTTGATTGGGAGTTGATCTTCTTGGAAACCATTTGAATGTTCTTTGATTCTTGAAAATTTGAGATGAGAGGTAGAGATCATCCTAGTGGGCGTGCCAGAATTTCGATGAGAACTTTATGAGAGATTGTAGGAATTTATATCCCCAGTGCTTCAAATCTGCAAATCTGAAGCTAATAGCCTCGAGTACTTCAAGCCTCGTCTTAGAGTTTCATTAAGTCTACACTTTGACAAACCTTGAAGCAGGGGGCATTTGTAGACATTGAAATTTTGCAGTACTCTACAAAATTAGTCCTATTTCAGTCAGGTTTCTTGAGGCTACTCTACCCTAAACCTAATTCATGCCTATATAAATGGTATTATATTCCCTTGAAAAAGTATCTCAAATATCTCATAGAGATCAAAATATATCATCCTACATTCGAGAAATACGCCATTAACGTTCGTCGAATCATGGAGAAATATCATGAGAGAAGAACCAAGGAGTAACAGATTTGTACTCACAAGCTTATCAATAAAATCTGTTTCTTCATATTTTATTTTGTGATTTTAATTTATTTTCTATCACATTAAAATTTGTTGCAAACAAACTGACATGCCCGATGGACCAAATCTGTCCTTCATCCCTTCTCTCATAAATCAAGATCTACAAATCTGAAGCCAGCAATGGTGGAAAGATGAGCACTTCAAGTCCTGTCTTTAAGTTTCATCAAGTCTACACTCCGACAAGCCTTGAAGCCGAGGACATTTTTATAGATATCAAAATTTAGTAGGACTCTACAAGATGAGTCATATTTCATTCAGGATTTCTTGGAGGCTACTCGACCCTAAACCCTAATTCGTGCCTATAACTATATTAATTTAAAAAAACATCTCAAAATATCCATAGGGAAACCAAAATAATCAAAATCGATCTATGTTCGAGCAATACGCCACTAACGGCCCTCGAATCATGGACAAATCTTATGAGAGAAGAATCGGGGAGTAACAGATTTGTACTCACAAGCTTATCAATAAAATCTGTTTCTTCATATTTTATTTTGTGATTTTAATTTATTTTCTATCACATTAAAATTTGTTGCAAACAAACTGACACGCCCGATGGGACCAAATTTGTCCTTCGTCCCTTATCTCATAAATCAAGATCTACAAATTTGAATCCAACAATGGTGGACAAATGAGTACTTCAAATCCTGTCTTTGAGTTTCATCAAGTCTACACTCCGACAAGCCGTGAAGCAGGGGACATTTTTGTAGACATCGAAATTTTGTAGGACTCTACAAGATGAGTCATATTTCATTCAGGATTTCTTGGAGGCTACTCAACCCTAAACCCTAATTCATGCCTATAACTATATTAATTTAAAAAGGCATCTCAAAATATCCATAGGGAGATCAAAATAGTCAAAATCGTCCTACGTTCGAGCAATACGCCACTAACGGCCCTCGAATTATGGACAAATCTTATGAAAAAAGAATCGGGGGTAACAGATTTGTACTCACACGTTTATCAATAAAATCTGTTTATTCATAGTTTATTTGTGATATTAATTTATTTTCTATCACATTAAAATTTGTTGCAACCAGTCACGCCCCCGGAGGGTACCCTCGGCGTGATCGGCACTTAAAGAACCATTGTTGTTTCCCTAAGAGAACCACTTGCCTCCTCATCACATCATTCTCAATAGCGGAAGAAATACTCTAGAAAAGACATCAAATAGATATATAAAATTCTCATAAAAACATAATTTCCAAAGGTCAAGTTTGGAAAAAAAATGATTAACAACCTTCTATTTAATGTCTATGAATTAAGCCTCTATCTATATATCTAGACGGTACCATAATAGACCATGACTACTACAATCAAAAGAAAATAAGAATACTCAATAAGGAAAAAGGGATCCTCCGAAGGAAGGGAGGGCTCACCAACTTTGAATGCAAGAAGCTGGACCTCGATCAACGATGCGCTTCATTATATTGAATTTGTTCTTCCTTGAGAGAATGACTTTTGCTTTGGATATACTTGATTTGCAAAAGCTTGATGTTCTTTGTCAATAAATTTCTTCATAAGAGAGATGAAAAATCTAGAAGCAACTCCATTGGTAGGGGTATGCTGACTTTTTTGCATCTTTGCTACCGCGCCTACAACAGCTTTTACAGCTTTGTAGTTGTATACCATTGACTTGTCCTCATGTCAAAAACTTCATGCTTTGATCGGATCCCTTTGTTCTATAGTTTTTAACTCATCAACACCCAAAATAAAATATTTTCTCTCTTTTTATGATAATAAACACATAAAAAAAAAATTCTCTTGATAACAACTTCCAACCTAAAATTCCTTCGAAGAACTAGATCGTTATAAGGTTTGTCAAATCATCAAACTACGAACATCTATGCTTCATCAATTATTAATGCAAACATTATTAATATATTCTATTTAGCATTATTTCTATACATTCTATCAAACGACCCTTGTTTAATTAAATTGCACTGGCAATTCAATGGACGTCCTGAATCCATTTTTTTTCTAATGAGAAATCTTAGCCAAACTTTTGCGACAAAATTTGTACGTCGTCACTAAAAAGATGTGCCTCGTGCATCCAAATATGAAATGTACTTCGTCCAAATAAAAGAATATTTAATTTTCTTGCAACTAATAATTTTGTGGTTAAATTTCACATTTATTGTACTATGAGAATTTGAATTGATTGACAAGTAACTAAAGTAATGACAGGTGACAATGGACATGCCATTTGAAACTACCTCTAAATGTTGGAATATTGTCTGTACTTGATGCTCCAAACAAGAATAATTTTGTCGGTAATCAAGTGGATTAGTAGGAGTAAATTATAATTAGTGCATAACTAAGAGAAGATAATCCTAACATTGAAGTAATAACTGTTTCTTTTGTTTTTCATTTGTGTGTCTGATAGTTGTATTAAGACCTAATTAAATTTGAATTCATGTCGATTGAAAATTTCACTGTAAAATTTATCAAACATTCACTTTGCACGATCATTGAATTTGTTTCTCCAGTTAGAAAGTATAATCATATACACAGATAAACTACACCATATAAAGTCATAGTCTATAATCGCATGCCTATTATAGTCGTTCACTTATCAGAAAAGAAATCTACACAAGGATCTTCACTTAAACTTTGTAGGAATTGAAGAAGAAAGAAGGAGAAGAAAGAAACTTTTTTTTCTTTCTTGTTTCCTTTGTTTCTTTAAAAATAAAAACTTTTTATAACCCTAAAGGACACAATTTTTTAAATAATTGTGTCTCTTTTCTTTTATTAATAGACAAATAAATATAATAAATATCTTATTTAAACATTAATCCACTTGAGTTAACCCTCATGGGTGACCCAATTAAATTTCCTTCACTCACATTAAAAGTAAACTACTTTCTAATAAAAATAAATTCACACATAATAAAGTTTAAACTCAATCTTTAATTATTTTTTACTTCACCAATATATAGGTATAGTAGGCTTTAAATTAGGGGTGTACAGAACCAAACCGTAAACCGCACCAAACTGACAAACCGAACCAATCCGCAAAAAAAAACCACTTAGTGGGTTGGTTTGGTTTGGTTTGGTATTGACGAAAAAAACCGCAAATATTTGGATTGGTTTGGTTTTGATTTTAAAAAACCAACCCGAGGTCAAACCAACCCGACATTA
>JAPFFP010002089.1:0-18008 GCA_026153255.1 Solanum medicagineum
CTAATTTGTGCATGCGCCACATCATCAGGATATGAACATCCTTTTTAATATATATATATATATATATATATATATATACAAGATAAAAAAAATTATGTGCGATAACCTGAATCCATTGATTCATATGGCCTTTGTTGTTTCCGAAGTCATTTTTCATTACTTCATAAGCTAACCAGCTAGAGGATTCATCATGCTCCCTAGGATCAATACTACACCATTAGATTCATCTCTTATAAGCAATAGAAATAGATGGTCTGCAATAAAATCAACTGACTTCTCAATGGTCAAGGACCTGGCCTGTAACACCCCGTAAAATTACCAAAACACCTCGAAAATGTGATAGTGCGCATAACGTGTCTTCCAAAGCTCCGACAAAAAATTCGAGACTGGATTTGTGATAAGCGTAGAAAATCGATTGGGAAAATGGTCTTGACCCGATTTAAGAGCAACCGGGTCAAAAAATAATTTTCACTAACTAAGTCGAAAGCAATGATTGTCCGCGCCCCTGGCGCAATGCGGAGGGGGCGCGGATTAACACTTTGTCTTCATTTTTTTAATCTTTTCGATGATAATTCGAAATTCTGAAAAATTATGAAAATATACTGGTCCGCACCCCTGGCGCATCATGGACCAGTGTGCAAGATTTTAAAATTTTTCTTTTCATTCAGGAAGGGTCTTTTGGTCATTCCCACCCTATTCTAAGTCCTAAAATATGTTTTAAAGGTTATTTAGTAGGGATTGAGGGTTAAAAACCCTATTATTTTTCTAAGTTTTCAATGGGAATTCTGAGAGAAGAAGAAGAAAGAGTTGAGGGTTTCAAAGTCCAGGTCCAAATTCTTCAAGTAAAGTTGGGAATTCATCATCCCAAGTATGTAAAGGCTACCCAAAAATATGAGATTGTTCATCCATGTGCCCCTTTGAATGTGGTGTGTCGATAGATGACGTCTACGAGTCTTGTTTAACAAAGTATTGCATGATATCTTGAAATTTCCGTTAAATTACATATCTTTTCTTAAATTGATGATCATCACAATTTGCATTACTTGATTAATTGTTTATTTGAACTACTGTATAAGTTATGTAAGTGCAATTGTTAAAGAATCCATGAATGAAGTTAGGGGTCGATGTCTGGAGCCTGGATTACGTATGTATGCATTTGAGTGAGTACTGATGATAATGTTGTTGGAATTGATGGAATGTGAGTCCCTTAGAGTCTTTAAGATGTCACACCTAAGTCTTAAAGAGATATCATAATATTCGCAAATTGAGAGATGATGAGATGAGATGATGCCCTTGTCCAAAAGAGACTATATGATGAGAAAACTTTGATGTCGATGTTTATGAGCATGTTTATTCCTGGGAGGAGCATTGTGTACCGAAAATGAGTAAGAGTGAGTCCCACTCTCTCTCATTAACTATGTGGACAGCGTAACAGAGGATTGGACCGTGAGAACGGATGTTTCCATAGTCTTAAAAGAGGACTTGATGTTATTATAAACCCCCTAATGTACGCCCTTTCACCCCGGCAAGGTACTTGACAGATGCCACAATGACATCGCTTCATTATACCATCACCGGATCATAGGTGATAGGTGCAGGTCCAAGAAACTCCCAGATAGGTCCCCTGATAATAGTACTCTGATGTTTATGTGATGATATGAGTCTTGATTTATGGTGAGGTGATAGAGTTCTATTCCTTACTCTGAGTTAAGTTTGAGTGATTGATAGCTAATGTTGTTTACTTTATCCCATTTTACATATAGTACATTCCACGTACTAATGCCTCTTTGGCACTGCATCATTTTATGCTTCAGATTCAGTAGACAAAGGACTTCAGCAGCCTAATCGTTGAAGTTTCAAAGTTTCTTGACTTCAAATCGTGGTGAGTCCTCTCCTGCATTAGGAGGATGGTTATTTCTCTAACTTTATTGAGTTATTTTGTTTGTTTGTGGTAGCCATGGTTTGTCATGTACCATAATAGACAGTAGTTATAGAGGGTTCATAGACGTAGACGGATGACATTTGATGTTGGGGTTCCTTTTCCACCTTTTTTGTGCTACTTTTAAACTAAGTTTGTTTCCTAAATCTTGTTTCTTATGATGGATATTAATGCTGAGTCTGATAGCCCACTGACAGTTAGGATATTCTTTATTATCTTCTGCAAATGAATTGATTGAACGAATGCGATGAGACTAGGTGGTTCGCTTGGGGGCTAGCAATAGTCTCTGGGTGCCTGTTACGCCCAGGGCACCCTCTCGGGGTGTGACAAACTTGGTATCAGAGCACAAAGTTCGTGTGTCCTATGGAGTCTATGATGTCGTATCTAGTAGAGTCTTGTTTATGGGTGTCTTGTGCACCACACTCCATAAACAGGAGGCTAGAGGACATTAAGAAGTGTTACCCTTCTTCTATGATCTGAATTTGTACGATAGAGTTTGACTTTATGGAAATCTTATTTTAACTCGTGTGTTACATGTTTACAGAAGATGCCGCCAAAGAGAATAGCCGCTCAGAGAGATGCCTCAACCCCAGCTGCTGCAAACACGCAACCTGAGGTCCCAGTCTAGACAGAGATGACGAGATGGGGATGGCCTGCCAGGACTACTGAGGTCCCACAGGCTCCCCATGCTCAACCACAGTCAGCTCCCTGCACCGAAGCAGAGTTTAAGGGTGCCATTACCATACTGACTCAGTTGGTGGCCTCCCAGGGTAACAGTCGGGGTCCACAAGCTCCCAACTCTAGCACACAAGAGCCCTCAGCTGCAACCTGACTTAGAGATTTCTTAAGGATGAACCCGCTTGTGTATGCGGGGTCTAAGGTTGAGGAGCACCCAGAAAATTTCATTGATAAAATGTATATGTTCCTGAAAGCGATGCATGCTGATGAGATTAAGGGAGTGGAGCTTGCTTCCTGCCAATTGAAGGACGTTGCTAATGTTTGGTACAACCAATGGGAGGAGAGTAGGGTGAGAATGCAGAGCCTGCAGCATGTGAGCAGTTTGAAACTGCCTTCCTTGACCACTTCTTTCCTCAAGAATTGAGGGAGACGAAGGTGGATGAATTCGTGAACCTGAAGCAAGGAGGAATGACAATGAAGGAGTACAACCTTAAGTTTATCAAGCTGTCCAGGTATTCTCCGGAGATGGTCCAAGATACGAGGGCCAGGATGAGGAAGTTTGTAGTTGGCCTGGGCAGACATATGCAGAAGGAGTGCAAGGCGTTGATCCCCAACATGGACATCTCCATAATTATGGTGTATGCCCCAGTAGACAAAGGAGGATAAGAGAAGAGATAGGGAGAAGCAGATGAACAGAAAGCCAAAATCAGTAGGACAAACAATTTTATGAAATTGATGGTTTTTTTCATGAAATCTCCACAAATTCTATTTAGAGGGTCATGTTTTCACTAGTGGTCTTGTTCAATTCTCTTTCAATTGCATGATTTAAATTTTAATAATTTTTGAGTTGGTGATCTGATTAAGCATGAATTACATTTAATTTCATGATTTCTATAATTTATAAGAAATTTATCTTCATGGTTTTAAAGGCTCGTGATGATCAAAGTGGTTTCATTTAATTTTGACTTCTAGTGATATGATTCTTCTCTTAAGCATGACTTTATTCTGATTATATCATTATGAATCTTTTAAATTCAATTACATGATTTTATGATGATTTCCTATAGATTCATCCATGAGACTACGTTTTTCCATATATAAGATTTATGTTATGATCATATATTTACAAGGTTTTCAAGTGAATACATGGAAAGTATGGACTAAATTTTTATGATGATATTCAATTTATTAACGATGGTGGGCCTTTCTCACCTAATTATGGATGTGTAATGATGAAATACCTATACTCACATTATATAAGTTCAAGGAATTATTCTTTGACTATGCCTTTGAGTAGTGGACGGGTAGTAGATATGGCCCCTCCCACATAATGTTGATTTTATGGCTTATGCGTATGTACTATCCCGTCAGGAGTTTACATAGGATCGAGCGAACCTTGGGATGTAGGAGATCTCCCAAGATAGAGGCAAGAGACCCGTAGTAAGAGCCCACTATCCCATAACCATGTTCCACGTAGGATAAAGAATCATCCGTAGCAGAGGCTCGATCCGTAGTTTAACGGATTCACATAGGCATTAGGAGTCTACCTTGGCAAGTAGTCCCCCTTTCCTCTAGTGTAGGAGAAATACTAGGACTCCATATTATAACTCACATAATTTATGTTAGTTAATAATATCTCTCACACATGTATATGATCTCTGACAAGGTTAAAGTATCTCTGATAAAGAAAATACAAAGACGGACCAATTTCAGAGTCTAAAATGGGAATGTTGGACATGCGATGAAAAAATAAAAATTGGCTCTGTAAAAGGGTCCTAAACAGTTCCCCGAACTTGTGTCCCAAAATGGAACACAATTTGGGGCTTGGAACAACTCAAATTAGTTCATGCAACATTTTTCCAAAATTAAACTAAAAACACAAGCATGAAAGTAGTTATTTATTGAATTTTACCTCAAACGAAGTCATTCTAGTACTTCTCGACCACTCCATTGCATTCCCCCGATGAAAACCCATAATTTGAGCTTTTAAACACTTAAATAGAGGCTAAAATGAGAGAAAAAACATCTTTTAAACATTACAAAAGAGTTAACTACATCTGTTTTTTAAATCAATCACCAAACGAAAATGTCTACCGCAATCACAACTATGGTAGCCCCTGATTGCAGAGGTCTAACGCACGGCCTGTTGCGGACACTACTCAAGGCTCCCAAAAGCGAATGCTAGGGAAATAATGAACCGTAATAAAGGTCAACTCCCTACAATCTTAAAGCATAACTTCCCTGACCTCTTCGAACACGGCCTAAGGCCCACGATCACGCGAAGAACAAAAGTGCTTGCACCACATCAACTGAGATATCGAATTTTTGGGAAAATCCAAGTCTCTGATAGGGTGCTTAAGTGTCACACCCTGAGCCTACTCCCTGGACACGGCCGGCACTCAGAAGCCATTGTTGGTTCCTAAGCGAACCACTTGGCTCAATTCACTTATTAATTTAACGAAAGATTTAATAAAATAAAAGGTAGTACTCAAGTGGGCATGCAAATACTCATGTAAAATAATTTTATATCTTGTATTAAAATAATTCAATGTTTCAATTGAAATAAATAATAATAATTTTTCAAAATTGACTCTGAAAGTAAGACAGACTCTATGATTCTCTATCTAACTCAGTCTATGAAGCCTTTATCAACTCATAAGAAGGTGCCAAGACATGTTCAAGGCTACCTCAAGACAATAAAAAAAAGAATGAACTAAAATAAAAGGGTTCCTCCGAAAGTAAGGAGGTCTCACCACTGTCTGCGACTAAATAGATCTTCAACGAAATGCTTGTTGAGGATCTCTAAAACTTGTGCCTGCATCATGAAACGATGCAGCGCTGAGTGGTGTCAGTACATGGAATGTACGGTATATAAGATGGCCAAAAAAGTATTAAGAATATGAACTCACTTTAAAATGGAACATTGAGATAGCTTAATTGACAAAGTATGTCATGCTAGTGAAACGTATGTTTTTGAACTTATTTAAAAGTGTAACTTAATATAAACAAATACCGACTTTAATGCATTAATGAATACAACTAAATATATAAAAATATGATACACAAATGCTTAGCTCTGCAAACAACTCAACCCAATTAAATATGCAACATAATAAAAAGAAATACTTTAATAAAGGAATAATAAATATCAGTGTGTGAAATAATAAATTTTGCTTCTTGGGGAGTTTCTCTACCGACAACTATCATTATGAGCTTCATGATGATACAGCATCTTGCCCACACTGCTAGAGCCATCCCATACTTTGCCGGGGTAAGGAACGAAAACTAGGGGAGTGGATTCATCCCAAAACTGGGTCATCTCAGCGGCGAGTGAGGAGTTGTACCTTGGTACAACCTATCCTATGCTAACTACGTAGTTTATGAGTTCAAGTTATTATTATTACTCTCACTCATATCGTTGCTCAATACTACTCCCAAAATTATTAATTATATGCTCATACTTAAAGAATATTCTTTCTCAAAGTATTACTTTCTTCTCTTTGGGACTTAACCCAACTTAACATTCCATTAACTTTTCTCAAAACTTTCTAAAATCATAGGATTCATGCTTCACTGTTCATAAAATACTTATACTAATACTTTTCTTGAGTTTAAAGCAAGATATAAAGATTAATAGATTTTCGTAGTAATTTTGGGGTTTAACTAGTTTAACAATTAAGAATAGTATATTAACTTAAGACCCCAATTTAGTAGAAGATTTTAGTAAATCGCATGCTTTTCTTCAAAACTCATTAAATCATGCATCATCTCATCAAAACATATTCCCCAACATATAACTCTTTGTACTTAATAAAATACATATACAATATTAGTCTAAATTACTCTTTTATCAATGAACAAAAAAGTCATCATCTTACTAGAACATCTAAAACCTTTCTTCAATATACTTGTTTAATGCATGAAAAATCATCAATCTCAATATTAAAGAATGTATAGGAAAGTCATGATCATCAACTGCCTTATGGTTCATGGAAAAGTATCCACGAACGAAAATTCCAACAATATAAGATATAATAATGATTATAATCTCAGTACATAAATATATCTAACTCAGTTGAAGAAGAATTAACTTATTTAGAATTCAAAAATTAGGGTAAAACTCTATTTGAACTCAATTATGGAGAATAAACATATGGGGCGCGTGGATGAACTCCATCCAACGCTGTGAGTAGCCTTACATACCTAAAAAGTTGATATTACCATCGAAATTTAACGAGTACTAGCTTGCTTGGAGAAAATCCTTATTCTTGGTAGTTCTTTTAAAGTGAAAGAACTTGGAAGGATGTTGGTTGAAGGAAATCTCTTTGATTCTTGAGTCCTTGACTTAGAATCTTTAGAGTTCTTGATGAAGAACCCTACATTCTTGAAAAAGAAGAATCAAGAAATCCTTTCTTGGGATTCTTGAATTCATCTTCTTGAAACCCTAGGTTATGATTTAAGATTCTATTAATGAATCATGAATAGATGAAGCAATTTGGGTTGGGTAGATTGAAATTTATGAAGAGTAATTTACCTTGAGGAGGAATCTTGAAAGCTAATTGATGATTCTTGAGTGTTTATGTTTAGAAGTGAAGGAGAGGGTTTTAAATTATGAAAAGTGATGTTATATGCATTTTAAGACCATAAATAGACCCCAAAGGTTTTAGAATTAAAGTAAACTCAAAATAAGAAGATAAAAAAACATCATAGCTTATGCAGTAAGGGTCCGCGACGCGCTCCAGGCGCGGACCTTCAGACAGCTCTACACTCCTTTATTAAAATGGTAATAACTTTCTACTCCGAACTCTGATTAAGGTGAAATTTGATGCATTGGAAAGCTAATTCAAATATCTTCGTTTTTATGTATTATGGGTCACCTATACTTTAGGAGATATGATCATTTAAAGTTGATCCAACTCATCATTCAACTCAATCCTCAATACTCAACCAATCAACCAATCCTCAACCTCATAGGGTTATCTCAATTCGTCTCAAAGATTCATCAATACATTCAATCAAATACAAGTACTCAACTCCAGTCAATTCAAAAATGTAATTCATCATGTTCAACTCAATTCAAACGGTCATTTGGACTCTTTTAGCTTTACTCATCATGCTATATAAACAAGTTTATAATTTTTTAAATTTAACATATTTTCATGCTTAATGACTCAAGTATTCTCAATTCATCATATTAGTCTCAACTTAGTTTCATATAAACTCATTTCATATAGAACATAAATCTCAAGGCATAATATAGTTTCAAGTAGTAAAACTCTCATATAATAGCAAGAGAACAAATACAATAAAACTTCTTCAGCAATAACCTCTTTTAAGTCTTTAACTCAAGTAAATAAAGTGACAAGTAGGGTCTTTCGATTTAACTTTACTTGCTCAAAATAAATTGATAACGGGTCATAAATAATATTCGTATGATAAAGTACGTAAAAATAATCTCATTTATATAAAATGTCTCATTATAAAAGATATAGAAAATAGGAGCAACTTACTAGAGTAAAATAGCCGATAACGCCCAATTGAAAGAGAAATATGAAGAATACAATATAAAAAAATCACTGTATCACTTGTATTTCCGTGTTTCTTGCTCTCTGCTTATTTACTATAAGAAATGAGACCTCTTTTATAAAGGCATAAAGCAGCAGACAAAGTGGAGAAAACATCCACCAAGGCATTAAAGAAAATAGAGAGATGAGAAAGCAACCACTAATATAATAAAAAATAGTTCAACCAGCCAATGCCAAAGACAAATGGCCGGCCAAGACATCAAGCAAATTCAAAAGTGGATAAAAAGATCATCCAATAGCTCCTAGTGGAGCAACAAGAATTATTAAAAAAAAACTATAATATTGAAAAATGCAATAATAATAATAATAATAATAATAATAATAATAATAATAATAATAATAATAATAAATTACTCATTTCGTTGTTCCAAACAACTTCTCCTTCTATGACATCTTCAAATTCTGATCCAAACTCTACGAAATAATTAATTTATATTCTTTCTTTTTAAAAAACAAAATTCTCCTTACACATTCCAACTTAAGTAGATGAAATTTCTGGGTCATTACATTATCTCCCCCTTGGGATCATTCGTCCTCGAATGAAGAGAATATAGGTTAAGGCATGAATCTCTTATGGACTCTAACAATCAATCATCCCTTGATTTACTCATGAAATCAATCAAATAACAAATGTAGCAAATATAATAATCACATCACATCAACAAGTCCATCGATCCTCACTCGAACTTTAGAACGCTGTCATATTTAGGAAAAAAATTCAATGAGTAGGAATTTAGAAGGAATTGTTACCATCAATCCTCTCGTCATCTGTAGGCTGGAATAAATAGGAGTATCTGGCCTTCATATCCTCTTACGCCTCTCAAGTAGCTTCTTCTATGAATTGATTCCTCCACAATACCTTAACAAATGCAATCTCTTTATTTCTCAATTTTCGAACTTGGCGATCAAGGATCTGGACAGGAATTTCCTCATAACTCGAACTATCTATCACTCCAATACTCTCGACAGGCACTACCAACTGCGGATCTCCTAAACATTTCTTAAGTATAGAAACATGGAAAACCGAGTGATAGCTGCTAATTATGAGGGTAGCTCCAACTCGTATGAAACATTACCTACTTTCTTTATGACTCGGTAAAAGCCAATGTATCTTAGACTCAGCTTTCCTTTCTTCCCAATTAATCTCATCACTCCCTTCATAGGCGACACTTTCAAATATACCCAATCATTGATCTTAAACTTTAAGTTTCTCCTTCGGACATCCATATAAGATTTCTATCGACTCTGTGCAGTCCTCAACCTCTCACCAATGACCTTCACTTTCTCTACCGCTTGGTGAACCAAGTCTGGTCCGATCAACTCTACTTCTCCTACCTCAAACCATCCGATCGGCGATCTCCCATAGAGTGCCTCGTATGGGTCCATCTATATACTCAAATAAAAACTGTTGTTGTAAGCAAACTCTATTAATGGCAAATGGTCATCCTAGTTACCTCTAAAATCAATAGTGCATGCTCTCAACATATCCTCCAACGTCTGAATAGTACACTCCAACTAGCCATCTGTCTGAGGGTGGAAGGTTGTACTTAGATTTACCCTAGTACCCAATCCCTTCTGGAATGACCTCTAAAACTGGGAGGTGAATTGAGCTCCTCTATCCGAGATGATGGACAATGGAACTACATGCAACCTCACAATCTCATGAATATACAACTTGGCATATTCCTCTGCAGTGTTAGTTGTCTTGACTGCCAAGAAGTGAGCAGACTTAGTCATTCTATCCACTATTACCCAAATCGAGTCATGTTGCTTTCGAGACCTTGGTAAGCTAGTAAATAAAGTCCATATTGATCATTTCCCACTTCCATTCTGGAATTTCGATGTTTTGAGCCAAATCACTTGGTCTCTGATGCTCAACCTTGACCTACTGACAATTGGGACACTTCGCAACAAATTCCGCAATATCCCTTTTCATCCTATTACACCAATGGACTTCTCTCAAGTCGTGATACATCTTGGGGAGCAAGGATCAATGGATTACCTGAGTTATGTGATTCAGCCATGATTCTCTCTCAAACGTTGAACATCAGGAACACACAACCTGACTTGATACATCAATACCCTATCTCACCCTTTGGCGAAAGTCATAACCTTCTGCCAATGTACATCATCTTTTAGTTGCAGTAGAATAGGATCTCGATCTTGCTTTTCCTTCACATCTGACACTAAGGATGAAGCAGACCCATTCTTGACATTAAAACGTCCCTCATTATTTTCTTCAAGTTGTACTCCAAATCTGGCCAATCTATGTACTTCTTCAACCAACTCTTTCCTTTCTTCCATCACATGGGTAGTGCTCCCCATGGACAACCTGCTAAGAGCATTGGCAACCATATTAGCCTTACCTAGATGGTAGAGAATGCTCATGTCGTAGTCCTTGAGCAACTCAAGCCATCTTCTTTGTCTCAAGTTAAGCTCCTTCTGGATGAAGACATATTGTAAACTCTTGTCGTCCGTGAATACATCAACTTGAACTCCATACAAGTAGTGGCGCTAGATATTGAGAGCAAAAACTGCTGCTGCCAACTCTAAATCATGAGCGGGGTAGTTCTTCTCATATACTTTGAGTTGTCTAGAAGCATAGGCAACAACTTTCCCTTTTTGCATCAACAAACATCCCAATCCCACTCTCGATCCATCGCAATATATAGCAAACCCATGAGTCTATCGGGCAAGGTCAACACTAATGCAGTAGTCAACCTAGTCTTTAGCTCCTAGAAACTTTTCTCACACTCGTTGGACCATTGGAACTTGACCTTGTTCTGAGTCAATCTAGTAAATGGCACGGCTATGGAAGAGAATCCTTTAACAAACCTTCGATATTACCCATCCAGCCCTAGAAAACTTCTTATCTTAGACGATGAGTTTGGTCTTGGCCAATTTTTAACCGTCTCAATCTTTTGAGTATCTACTTGAATTCCATCCCCAAAAACTACATGACCTAAGAAAGCCATGGATTTGAGCCAAAATTTATACTTAGAAAACTTTGCATATAACTTATAATCTCGGAGTGTCTGCAAAGCAATTCTGAGGTGGTTGGCATGCTCCTCCTCATTTTAAGAATACACAAAAATGTCATCGATGAACCTAATAACGAACGTGTCAAGATACTATCTGAATACTTAGTTCATTAAGTCCATAAAGACTGCAGGTTCATTTGTCAACACAAAGGACATCACCAAAAACTCGAAATGACCATATCGGGTTCGAAAAGCCATCTTTGGGATGTCACATTCTCTCACTTTTAACTGGTAGCCTGATTTGAGGTATATCTTAGAGAAAATAGTGGAACCCTGAAGTTGGTCAAACAAGCCCTCGATTCTCGGAAGGGGATACTTATTCTTAATTGTCACCTTATTCAGCTGACGATAGTCAGTACACATCCTCAGGGAACCATCTTTCTTTCGCACAAACAAGACCGTAGTGCCCCATGGAGAGAAACTTGGCCTTATGAATCCTTTTTCCAACAAGTCCTTCAACTATTCCTTCAACTCTTTTAACTATATAGGGGCCATCCTATATGGCGGAACGAAAATTGGCTTGGTGTCAGGATGAACATCAATTCCGAAGTTAATTTCCTATTAGGAGGGATTCCAGGCAAATCCTCAGGAAACTCATTTACAATTGGGACAGACTCAAGCGAAGGGGGCTCAACATTATTCCATTTAACTCGCACGAGGTGATAGGTACATCCCTTAGAAATCAATTTCGGGCCTTGAGGCAAGAAATAAATATACCCTTCGGCACAACCGAATCTCCCTTCCACTCAATAACAGGCTCATTTGGAAACTGGAATCTGACTGTTCGAGTCAAAAAATCAACAGAGGCATAGAAGCTAATCCATACCAAGGATTATATCGAAATCAACCATCTCCAACTCAACCAAATCAGCAGAAGTATCCCTATGAAGAACAGATACCACATAATTTCTATAGATCCTCTCATCTCGAATAAACTCACCAACAGGAGTAGAAACTGATAATGGTTCAAGCAAACACTTAGGGAGAATCTCAAATCTATTCACCACATAAGGAGATACAAATGACAAAGTAGCACCAGGATACATCAAAATACAACAATCAAGAGTAAAGACTCGCATCATACCCATCACAACATCCGGTGCATCCTTATGGTCCTGTCGATCCCCCATTGCATATAGACGGTTTGTCCCTCAGCCTGGTACTAGTGAAGCACCTCTTTGGTTACCCATTACTAGTGGTGCTATGGTAAAGGATTGGGCCTTATTGCTCCACATCGGACACTCCCTCTGAAAATGACTCGGTTGGCCAGACTTATAGCAACCATTTCCTCCATCTCTACATTTTCTCAGATGCATTTTGCCATATTTTCCTCAAGGTGACCTCCATTTAGAGCCAAGAACCACGGTAGCTTGTGAATCCTGTGCCCTAAAGTTTGGTTGGCCTTCAGACTTTTTGATCATTCCTATGGTTCGGAGTTGGTGTACTAGCTGAAGACAATGCATATCCTGAGGTCCTCTTTTAGAAGTAGGACTTATCTCCCTTGCCCGACTTGTTATGAATGGGCTCAGGCCCTGTTGACCTAGCCTTCTTACTCAGATACTCATCTCTATCCTTCTTCTTGTCCTCCTCAGTTTGCTGAGAGTAAACCATAATCTAGAAATATCCATATCTGGGATTAGCAACGCCGTCTTGCATTCTCTCTTCACATGTTTACCTAATCTAGATACGAACTTCCTCATTCTTACTCTCATATTTGGGACCATCTCTGCGATGTACCTGGACAGCTTGATGAATTTCAAGCTATACTCCTTCACCGTCATCCCCTCTTGTTTCAAGTTTACAAACTCCTCAACCTTTGCCTCTCTCAACTCTGGGGGGGGGGGGGGAAGTGATCGAGAAAGGCACTTTCAAACTCATCCCTAGCAGTTGGCTCAACATCCTCACCTCTACTCTCTTCCGACTGATTATACCTAACATTGGCCACATCTGATAAGTAGCAAGATCAACTAACTCAGTCTCGGTCACGTGCATGGTTTTCAACACTTTCCGCATCTCGTCAATGAAGTTCTGAGGGTCCTCTTCAATTTTTGACCCAGTGTAGACAGGTGGGTTCATCCTTAGAAAATCCCTTAGCCTGGAAGCAGTTGTGGGCTCTTGAGAGCTAGAGCTAGGGGCTGGTAAACACTGATTCCCATTCTGAGCAGCTACTAAATGGGTAAGAATAACTATGGATCCTTAAAATTTGGCCTCTAAAGTAGGAGCTGGTGGAGTAGTAGGTGTCACAGGAACACCAGTGGTCCTGGTCGGTGGGCCACGGCCCCTCGTTTCCATTTGGTGAGGCACCTGTGAAGTAGGGTTCTCGGCTGTGCTAGATGAGGCATTTCTCTGGGTTACTGCATGTCTTTGAGGCATAATCTACAATTGTGTAATGCACAAAATAGAAAAGAAATTTCTAGAGTTTTCAATTCTATTGAACGAAGTCAGATCACAAGAAAGGATAATTAAACAGATACTCGCTGGTCTAAATTGTGCAGGATCGAGCCCCGGCCTTGTAGCCTATGAACTTACTGCTTTCACATCTTTGATGCAGTTCATTCACGCAGAGCTTTTTGGTTGTTAAGTTATAGCAGCACTGAGCAACATCCAACAACTCCAATCCTTCTGGTTTGCACTAAAGTGGCTTAAGTAGCCCTCGAGGAGTCCGTCTATTCTCTCTGTCTGAGCTTTTCATAATAGTTCCTAATGTCCTATAGTTTCATATGAATCCTGTTCCCTAAAGTTTGGTTCACCTTGGGACTTTTGATCATACCTATAGTTAGGAGTTGGTGTACTACCTGAAGACAGTGCATATCCTAAGGTCCTCTTTTAGAAGTAGGACTTATCTCCCTTGCCCTGCTTGTTATGGCTGGGCTCAGGCCCTGTTGACCTAGCCTTCTTACTCAGATACTCACCTCTATCCTTCTTCTTGTCCTCCTCAGTTTGCTGAGAATAAACCATTAATCTAGAAATATCCATATCTGGGATTAGCAACGCCGCCTTGTATTCTCTCTTCACATGTTTACCTAATCTAGATAAGAACTTCCTCATTCTTGCTCTCATATTTGGGACAATATCTGCAGTGTACCTAGACAGCTGGATCAATTTCAAGCTATACTCCTTCATCGTCACCCCCTCTTATTTCAAGTTTACAAACTCCTCAACCTTTGCCTCTCTCAACTCCTGGTGGAAAAGGTGATCGAGAAAGGCACTTTCAAACTCATCCCTAGCAGTAGGCTCAACATCCTCACCTCTACTCTCTTCGCACTGATTATACCTAACATTGGCCACATTTGATAAGCAGCAAGCTCAACTCCTTCAGTCTTGGTCGCGTGCATGGTTTTCAACACTTTCCACATCTCGTCAATGAAGTTCTGAGGGTCCTCTTCAATTTTTGACCCAGTGTAGACAAGTGGGTTCATCCTTAGAAAATCCCTTAGCCTGGAAGCAGCCGTGGGCTCTTGAGAGCTAGAGCTAGGGGCTGAACACTGATTCCCATTCTGAGCAGCTACTAAATGGGTAAGCATAACTATGGCTCCTTGAAATTTGGCCTCTAAAGTAGGATCTGGTGGAGCAGTAGGTGTCACAGGAACACCAGTGGTCTTGGTCGGTCGGCCACGACCCCTCGTTTCCATTTGGGGAGGCACCTCTGAAGTAGGGTTCTCGGCTGTGCTAACTGAGGCATTTCTCTGGGTTACTGCACGTCTTCGAGGCATAATCTACAATCGTGTAATGCACAAAATAGAAAAGAAATTTTTAGAGTTTTCAACTCTATCGAACGAACTCTGATCAAAGAAAGGATAACAGTTCCTAATGTCCTATAGTTTCCTGTTTATGAAGTGTGGTGCACATCATCCACATAAAAAAGACTCTATTAGGCACAACTTCATAGACTCCCTAGGACTCTTGGACTCTGTTCTCTGATACCAAGTTTGTCACACCCGGGAGGGTACCCTTGGCGTAGCTGGCATGCGAAGACTATTGTTCGCCTCCGGGTGAACCACTTGGCCTCATCCTCACATCACACTCAACGGCAGAAGAAATAACTCAAATAGGTACAATATTATTAATGAAACTTACTCATAGTTTCAAAGAATAAGGTTTGAAATTATACAATACTTTTAACAAATCACTCACTCAATGTCTATGAAGCCTCTACTCAACAATCGAGACGGTGCCATGACAGGCCATAGATATCTCATATAGATAAAGTTCATAATAAAAGACAGGAGATAAAGGGCTGCTCCGAAATGTAAGGAGAGCTCACTAAACCTGACGTGTACGATCCAAATCTCAGCGGTGCACGGGCTGAAGTTCTCTATCTCCAGTATCTGCATCAGGAAATGATGCAGAGCCAAAGGCGTCAATATATGGAGTGTACGGTAAGTCCAACGGCTCAAATGTAATAATAATAATAATAACAACAACAACAACAACAACAACAACAACGACAACCTCAAGAATACTCACCTAGACTCCTCAACTCATGCTCAGCTCAGTATATAACAACTTAAAACATTTTATGCATTTAAACATAATACGTACATACATGTGAAAGTAAACTCAAGTATATAAATCTCATGATCAATCAAAGTTGCTTACAAGTTTCTCTTAACAGGCATATCGCCCACCACCTTAAGTTAGGTGAAGTACAACGAATAGACATTGTTGCCACGCCCATCTATACGTGCCACGGCATAGGACGATCAACTCTCTCTTGGATCCAGGGTAAATGTCCACTTGCGAGACAAGAGTCACCAGAACGAGGTTGTGTGACTATCCTATGCTGGCAACGTAGTTCTGTGGGTTAAAGTAAAGTATATTAACCCCCGCTCGGTGTTCGATACTCCTCCCAAGACTAAAACATGCTCAACTCATTATTTAACTTAGTCCTCAATAATCAACCAATCAACCAATCCTCAACCTCATAGGGTTATCTCAATTCGTCTGAAAGATTCATCAATTCATTCAATCAAATACAATTACTCAACTCCAGTTAATTCAACAATCATGTAATTCATCATGCTCGACTCAATTCAAATGGTCATTTAGACTCTTTCAGCTTTACTCATCATGTTATATAAAAAAGTTTATAATTTCTCAAATTTAACATATTTTCATGCTTAATGAATCAAGTATTCTCAATTCGTCATATTAATCTCAACTTAATTTCATATAAACTCATTTCATATAGAACATAAATCTCAGGGCATAATATAGTTTCAAGTAGTAAAACTCTCATATTATAGTAAGAGAACAAATACAATAAAAGTTCTTCACCAATAACTTCTTTTAAATCTTTAACTCAAGTAAATAAAGTGACATATAGGGTCTTTCAATTTAACTTTACATGCTCAAAATAAATTGATAACGCATCATAAATAATATTTTCATGATAAAGTACGTAAAAATAAACTCATTTATCTAAAATGTCTCATTATAAAATATATAGAAAATAGGAGCAACTTACTAGAGCAAAATAGCCGATAAAGTCCAATTGAAAGATAAAACGAAGAATACAATATAAATTTTTTTTTCAATGTCTCACTTGTATTTCCATGTTTCTTGCTCTCTGCTTGTTCACTATCAGAAATGAGACCTCTTATATAGAGGCATAAAGCAGCAGACAAAATGGAGTAAACATCCCTTAAGGCATTAAAGAAAATGGAGAAATGAGAAAGCAACCACTAATACAATAAAAATAGTTCAACCAGCCACTGCCAAAGTCAAATGGCCGGCCAAGACATCAAGAAAATTCTAAAGTGGATAAAGAGTTCATCCTATAGCTCCTAGTGGAGCAAAAAGAATTATTAAACAAAAACTATAATATTGAAAAATTAAGTAATGCAATAATGCAATAATAATAATAATAATAATAATAATAATAATAATAATAATAAATGACTCGTTTCATCGTTCCGAAAACTTTTCCTTCTATGACATCTTCATATTTTGATCCGAACTCTACGAAATAATTGATTTACATACTTTCTTTTAAAAAAATCCTCCTTACACTATTTCAACTTAAGTAGATGAAATTTCGGGATCGTTAAGGAAGCAGTTCAAGAAAATAACCTAGAGGATCATCACATCTAACTTGTTTGAGATTGAGATAGTTCGCTTTATTCTTGCTACCCTATACATACATTTATTTTCAAAAATTTGTCTGCTTCCTTCCTTTAATTTATAGTAGTGGTATTTGATTAATCATCCCCATAATGATATTGATTTTACTATTTAGACAATTCGAGGAATCTATTGTACAAATGTTGAAATTCATTTAGGAACGTAGAAAGGTAGATGATTCTTTTGATGTACTCCTTTTTCCTTCTTTCTGACCTTGTAAAGATATCGGAATAGCTTGGCAATACAGGTTAGCTGTCATGACCCGAAATTTAGGTGTGACGGCACTCGTATTATCCCACCAAGACAAGTCAGCCTACAACCAAACTATAATGTTAAAAAGGCAGAATTATAATAAAAATGAAAGTTTAATTACGGATAATAAGTCAACTTTATGAAAATTCCCCCAAAACCTGGTTGTCACGTGCACAAGCTTCTAAAAATGGAATTCTCAAATAAAATATATGTCGCAAATGTCTAGTTCTCAAATAGAACATAACATAATAATGGATTCCTTGAAAGTCTGCTGAAGACATAAGAAACTACCTTAAGAATAATCCAGAAGCTAAACTTTCAACATTCATTATCAAGATAAGTTATTCTTTATAAATTTCAAGCTACCCAACCTAGATTTCTTTATCTATT
>JAPFFP010002099.1:0-18008 GCA_026153255.1 Solanum medicagineum
TATTCAACATTTGGCTCCAAACTTTACCAAATTGAACCAATTAAGGACTTACGGGTTCTAACTTACGGGTTCTAACATTTTCTTATTATGAATAAATTCCTACATAGAGAATCCTTTTTGAACTAAAATAAATTTGATCCTAAAAGAAAATAGTCAAAAAAAAAAAATTTCAAAAAAAAATTTAAAAAAAAAAGGAAAACCCCCAAAAAAAACCCAAAAAAAAAGGTTAAAAAAAAAGCCCCCCCCCCCCCCCCCCCCAAAAAAAAAGGGGCAAAAGCTTAAAAAAAAATTGTAACGACTCAGTGGGATGGTGGTGATATCTTTATTAGTATAAAAGAAAGATTAGACTTTTTAGGGACATGAGCTGGTGGGAAATTTAATGTAACGATCTGGTAGGATGGTGGTGAGTTCTTTATTATTATTATAACAGAAAGATTAGACATGAGCTGATGGGGAATTTAGGTATGGAATGATGACTTCCATTATGTTTTTTTTTTAATTCAAAAGCAATGGCTCTTAGACTAATAAGTGTGGAAGATTTTTGTATATATATAGAGACTGCCCTCGTCAATTTAGGAAAAAACACGGAGAGAGAGGAAAACAGTCGAGCATTTAAGAAAAAAAAATATTAGAGTGATTGTTTTAAAAGTTTTATTGAGTTGAAGGAAAGTGGTTTATTGCGTGGAGTTTCAACAATTTTATTGTAAGTTGCTCCTAATTTCTATATCTTTTATAATAAGATATTTTATAAATGAATTTATTTTCGTATACTTTTAAGTACCTTATTATGAAAATAATATGTATATATTAAGTTGAAAACAATTATGTGATGCTAAAATTATTTTCCACTACTATTGGTATGACAACTTAAAATGATAAGAATTTATATGACTAGATTGTGAGGCTTTGGATTCCACTCAAAAAGGGAAGGCCAAAGTGTTAAGTAGATCGTGATTCGACTAAGGCAAGTGGATTTTCTTAACCTTTATTAAGTATATAGAATCTTGTACTTCTTGTGTGAGGTGCTGAGAATGATTTATGTAGGCCTTGATTTAAATATTTTGAATTGGGTAGTTATCCTATGATGATAGTTGACTTCTGAATTAATGATGGAGGTCTATTATATATGAAATAGTGATTAGTTGTCATTGATATTGAAGTGATACATAATTATTGTGATTTGGTTGACTGATATATTGTTGTGATTGGTCTGCAACCCCAAGACCATGGAACCCATTTATAATCTTGAACTTGAACTCTCAAAGTGATGTCTTGAATAAAGAAGGGTTGATGAAACATTGATAATGAAGTGAAAAGTAATGTTAATGAATAAAGCACATATATTGGATCGGGTGTCACGTTCCGACACATATACATTGGATTGGGTGTCACGTTCCGACACATATAAATATTGGATCGAGTTTCACGTTCCGACATAAATATTGGATCGGGTGTCACGTACCAACACATATCTGTATATTTATATTGGATCGGGTGCCACGTTTCGGCACGAAAATAGTGAAAGAAAACATATTAAAATAACTTAATATACTCAATGTCAAAGAAACCATCTCCCAAAAGAAGTGTGATATGGAGGCCTGAGTCCTCATGTGTATTATTGATATCGTTGATTTATTGTGTATTTGTTCTTGCTGTGCTACCTACTATGTGTTATAGATTATCCCTTGCTAAGTATTTTATGCAGGTTATGGTTGTGGGGGTTCGGTTGGAGTGTTAGGGGTTGGTATTCGATATTACTTAACTTTGTGTTTATTAGTTCGCTTGCTGGGTAACGCGTGATATTTTGGTACTTACCCCTTGCTTCTACACTCGTGCAGCTGGTGAAGTTTCTTCGTGGTCGTAACAATCACTTCAAGCAGTGGAAAGAAGGGGTCGCCTGGAGGCGATTGTTATAGGATCAATTTCGTATCCATCCGGCGGTATGTGAATAGAAAATTCCCTAAAGCGTCGAGGATTCTCACGAGCTGTAGAGAGGTAGTTGTTGTCATCTAGCTGACTCTCTTGTTCCTATTTCTTCTGTACTTGTTCTATTTGAGAAGGAAGACAGTTTGGACTTGTATTTCTTAATGTTTCTGTATGTTTAGTGGCTTGTACGCGTGACAATCAATCCTTGGGTGGGATTTATGTTTATGAAAATTCTCCATTTTTAGTTATTTATTTTAGTTAAAATGCTTCCGCACGTTATATTTATTACCCCTTTTGAGTTAAGGTTGACTTGTTCTGGTGGGATTGAACAAGTGCCATCACGCCCAATTTTTGGGTCGCGACAAGTTGGTATCAGAGCCCTAGGTTCATAGGTCTCACGTGTGTACAAGCCAAGTCTAAATAGAGTCTTGAGGATCGGTACAGAGACGTCTGTAGTTATCCTTAAGAGGCTATGAAGACTGTTAGGAAACTTCTTATGGGTATTTTCGTTAGTAAGGAGTGTTGCCTATGTTCTCTTAACAGATGGCAAGGACTAGGGCTACTACTGCTGGTAGAGGTGAGGCTGTTGCTGAGACTATTGCTGAGACCCCAGTTAGAGGTAGAGGAAGGGGTCGAGCTAGGGGTCGTGCCCGCGGAGTGACGTTAGTGAGAGGATGTGCCCGAAGAGTTGCACCAGTCAGAGGGCAGGGTAGAGGGACTTCTCCAGAGCCACAGATAGAGGTTAATGAGGACCAGGCCCTTCCAGAGCCCACAACTACACCGTTACTTCAGGACACTCTGTTAAGGATGACGGATATGCTCGAAAACCTTGCCCAGGGGGTTGGTGCGCAGGGAATACCCCAACGGAGAGTGGAGGAACAGACTTCAGGACCACATCAGGGTGTAGCTCATCAGGATCAGGTGGGTCAACCTCAAGTGGTCCCTACACCATCTAGTGGGGTACAAACTATTTCGGAGGTAGTCCTAGTTGCAGATGATTAACTTAGCTACGAAAGATTTCAGAAGATGAGACCACCTCAATTTCAGGGTGGTAAGAACGAGGACGCACATGAATTCCTAACTTTGTGCCATGAGATGCTAGATGCAGTAGGGTTAGTTGATCAGCGTGGTGTCCGTTTTGTGGCACTGCAGCTCCGTAGACCAGCCAGGGAGTGGTAGAGGACTTATGTAGCATCTAGACCAGCTGGATCTCCCCCAGTGGATTGGGGTATGTTCTCTAATGCTTTCAAGGAGCGCTTCATTTCGTGGAGTGTACGAGAGGAGAGCCGATTGAGGTTTGAGGATTTAACGTAGGGAGGTATGTCGGTTACAGAGTATGAAGCACGTTTTTGTCAGTTGTCCCGACATGCTTTAACTATGATTCCAAGCGAGGAGAAGAGAGTCCGTAGGTTTTTGAGAGGTTTGAACTTCTCGATTAGATCCTATGTATTCAGAGCAGCTCGTGAGGGGGCTTCTTTTCAGTCTATTGTAAGCACTACCAAGGAGGCAGAGTTGCTAGTTCGAGAAGAGTTCAGAGATCGTAGGAAAGCTCGTACTACGGGTCAGTTTTCTGGTACCTCATCTGGAGGTAGAGGATTCTATAAAAGGGGCAGCTTATCCGAGCGTCAAGGGCCAGTACATGCATCGCTACCTGCTTCTGAGGGTGGTCAGATGCATCGTGGTTCCCAGAGTTCTACCCGTGGTGGTCATGGTGGTTATTTCGGTGGACAATAGTCCTCTACACCAAGATCTTATTATGGGTGTGGAGATCCAGGACATATGATTCGACAGTGCTCCTTTCAGAATCATCCGGGACCTCGTCATACTAATTCGGCAGCTCCAGCTAGAGATTCGGCCCCACCGGCCAGAGGACGGGGCAGGGGTCAAATTGGTAGAGGTGGCAGGACTCTAGATGGTGGTGCTTTGGTTCCCCATGGTGGAGATCGAGGTGTAGCTTAGGTTGGTGGTGGAAGAGGAGCTCAGTGCTATGCATTTCCCCGGAGACCCGAGGCAGAGGCCTCAAATGCAGTTATTACAGCAATTGTTCCTGTCTGTCATCGGCCTGCATCTGTGTGTTATTTGATCCTGGATCTACCTACTCTTATATTTCTACATACTTTTCATCTGGGTTTGACTTATTGTGTGATCGAATGTCAGTACCTGTGCATGTTTCCAAACCAGTAGGTAAACCGATAGTGGTGGATCCGGTATATCGATCTTCTCTTATTTCTTTGGCTGGGTATGATACTTGGGTAGACATGATTATTCTGGATATGGTAGATTTTGATATTATCTTGGGGATGGATTGGCTTTCTCCTTATCATGCTATCCTTGACTGCTATGCAAAATCTGTAACCTTAGCCATGCCTGGTGTCCCAAAGATTGAGTGGAAGGGAGATAGTGGTTCTTATCCTACTAAGGTTATCTCCTACATTCATGCCCAGAAATTGGTTGATAAGGGGTATTGTCTTACTTGGCTTTCATCTGGGATACTAGCATTGAACCACCTTATATAGAGTCTATCCCGGTGGTTCAGGAGTTTGTCGATGTGTTTTCCACTGACCTTCAGGTGTCCCACCCGATAGGGATATTGACTTTCCCATTGACCTAGAGCCAGGCACTAAACCCATCTCTATTCCCCGTATAGAATGGCACCAGCGAAATTGAAAGAATAGAAGGAACAACTCCAAGACCTGTTAAGTAAAGGATTCATTCGCCCTAGTGTGTCACCTTGGGGTGCCCCGGTATTGTTTGTGAAAAAGAAAGACGGGTCTATGAGGATGTGTATAGATTACAAATAGTTGAATAAGGTAACTGTCAAGAACAAATACCCTCTTCCTCGTATTGATGACCTATTTGATCAATTTTAGGGAGCGATTGTGTTTTCTAAGATTGACTTAAGGTCGGGTTATCATCAGTTGAGGATTAGGGCATCAGATATTCCTAAGACAACTTTTCGAACCCATTATGGCCACTATGAATTTTGGTGATGTCCTTTGGGTTTACTAACGCCCCTCCAGTGTTCATGGAGTTGATGAATATGGTTTTTCGTCCATACTTAGTTTCTTTTGTCATAGTATTCATCGATGACATCTTGGTGTATTCTAAGACTGAGGCGGATCATGTTAGTCACTTGAGGATAGTGTTACAAAGGTTGAGGGAGGAAAAACTATATGCAAAATTCTCCAAGTGTGAGTTTTGGCTGGATTCAGTGGTGTTCTTAGGGCATGTGGTGTCTAAAGAGGGGATCAGGGTAGATCCGGCTAAAGTTGAGGCGGTTAAAGGTTGGTTGAGGCCAACTTCAACTACTGAGATTCATAGTTTTCTGGGGTTGGCAGTGTATTATAGGCGGTTTATTCAAGGTTTTTCTTCCATTGCAGTCCCACTGACTAAATTAACCCAGAAGAATGTAGCTTTCCATTGGTCCGATGAGTGTGAGGCAAGCTTCCAAAGGCTCAAAACCTTGTTGACTTTAGCTCCCATTTTAACGCTACCTGAGGTAGGTGTGGACTTCACGGTGTATTGTGATGCTTCTAGAGTTGGATTAGGTGGTGTATTGATGCAAAAAGGAAAGGTTATAGCCTATGCATCTAGACAGTTGAAGGTTCATGAGAAAAACTACCCTATTCATGACCTGGAGTTAGCGGCTGTTGTTTTTGTGCTTAAGATGTGGCGTCACTATTTATATGGGGTACATTGCGAGGTTTTCACTAACCATAGGAGTCTTCAGTGTGTATTTAGCCAAAAGGACCTAAACTTGAGGCAGCGTAGGTGGATGGAGTTACTAAAAGACTATGATTTGACAATCCTATACCATCCGGGGAAGGCCAATGTTGTGGCTGACGCCTTGAGTAGAAAGACTTCTAGCATGGGTAGTCTAGCTGCCATTCGAGTAGAGGAGAGACCTTTGGCCAGGGATGTTCAGCGTGTAGCAAATGGTCTAATCAGGTTACAGCTATCTGATAAGGGTGGTGTACTTGCTTTTCTCGAGGCTCTCTCTTCCTTGATGGACCAGATTCGATAACGTTAATTTGAGGACAAGAAGTTATGCATCATCAGGGACAAGGTGACTAGAGGGGAGGCTAAGGAAGCAATGCTCGATTTTGACGGTGTTTTGAGAATTGGAGGTCGATTCTTTGTGCCAAAGGTAGGTGATTTGATTAGATTGATTCTTGAGGAGGCCCACTGTACTCGTTATTGCATTCATCTAGGAGCAGCTAAGATGTATCACGACCTAAGTCAGCACTATTGGTGGTGTGGTATGAAAAGGGATATTTCAGAGTTTGTGGCTAAGCGTTTGACTTGTCAGCAGGTTAAGTGTGAGCACCAATGGCCTGGAGGCGAGTTTCAGAGGCTACCTATTCCTACATGGAAGTGGGAGCGAATTTCTATAGATCTTGTGGTGGGTTTGCCTACTATGGTGGGCGGTTATAACTCTATCTGGGTAGTCGTGGATCGGTTAACTAAGTCTTCCCATTTCATTCCCGTCAAAGTCAAGTATACAGCAGAGAAGTTAGCAGAGCTCTACATTAGTCAGATAGTGAGGTTGCACGGTGTGCCCATTTCCATCATTTCTGATGGGGGTTGACTTTTCACTTCGCACTTTTGGAGGGCCTTGCAGCAGGGTCTAGGTACTCAACTGGATATGAGTTCAGCCTTTCACCCTCAGACAGACGGACAGTCCGAGCGGACTATTCAGGTATTGGAGGATATGCTTTGAGTATGTGTGATTGATTTTGGTTCTCGTTGGGATCAACACTTGCCCTTAGCAGAGTTCGCCTACAATAATAGTTATCATTCCAGTATTCATATGGCTCCATTTGAGGCACTGTATGTTAGGCGGTGTAGATCTCTGATTGGTTTGTTTGATTCTACTAAGACAGACTCATTAGATGCAGATTTTTTGAGAGGTCTTGTGGAAAAGGTTCGTATGATTCAGGATAGGTTGTTGGCTGCTCAAAGTCGACAAAAGAATTATGCGGATAGAAGGATTCGAGCCTTGGAGTTTATGGTAGGTGATCACATTTGGCTCAGGGTATTACCCATGAAGGGTGTGATGTGATTTGGGAAGAAGGGAAAGATTAGCCTTCGATTTATTGGCCCATTTGAGATCTTAGAGCGAGTTGGAGAGGTGGCTTATAGACTAGCCTTGCCACCTAGCTTATCATCTGTACACCCTGTATTCCATGTCTCCATGCTTCGGAAGTATGTACCCGACGAGTCTCATATGCTCTCATTTGATTCAGTAGCATTGAATCCAGACTTATCGTTTGAAGATAAGCCTATTGCTATTTTAGATAGGCAGGTTCGCAAGCTTCAAAATAAAGAGATTGCTTCTGTAAAAGTACAATGGAGGAATCATCCAGTTCGAGAAGAAACTTGGGAGAAAGAGTCAGAAATACGTGCTATACATCCTCATCTTCTCGAAACTTCAGGTACTCTCTTTTAATTTATGTTCGGGGATGAACATGACTTTTAGTGGTGGATGTTGTAACGACCCAATGGGATGGTGGTGATTTCTTTATTATTATCAAAGAAAGATTAAACTTTTTAGGGGACATGAGCTGGTGGGAAATTTAATGTAATGATCTGGTGGGATGGTGGTGAGTTCTTTATTATAATTATAAAAGAAAGATTAGACATGAGCTGGTGGGGAATTTAGGTATGGAATGATGACTTCCATTATGTCATTTTTTTTAATTCAAAAGCAATGGCTCTTAGACTGATAAGTTTGGAAGATTTTCGTATATATATAGAGACTGCCCTTGTCAATTTAGGAAAAAACACGGAGAGAGAGGAAAACAACCGAGCATTTAAGAAAAAAATAATAGAGTGATTGTTTTAAGAGTTTTATTGAGTTGAAGGGAAGTGGTTTATTGCGTGGAGTTTCAACAATTTTATTGTAAGTTGCTCCTAATTTTTAAATCTTTTATAATAAGATATTTTATAAATGAGTTTATTTTCATATACTTTTAAGTACCTTATTATGAAAAATAATATGTATATATTTAGTTGAAAATAATTATGTGATGCCAAAATTATTTTCCACTGCTGTTGGTATGACAACTTAAAATGATAAGAATTTATGTGACTAGATTGTGGTGCTTTAGATTCCACTCAAAAAGGGAAGGCCAAAGTGTTAAGTTGATCGTGATTCGACTAAGGCAAGTAGATTTTCTTAACCTTTGTTAAGTATATAGAATCTTGTACTTCTTGTGTGAGGTGTTGAGAATGATTTGTGTAGGCCTTGATTTAAATATTTTGAATTAGGTAGTTATCCTATGCTGATAGTTGACTTGTGAATTAATGATGGAGGTCTATTATATATGAAATAGTGATTAGTTGTCATTGATATTGAAGTGATATATAATTGTTGTGATTTGGTTGACTGATATATTGTTGTGATTGGTCTGCAACCCCAAGACCATGGAACCTATTTATAATCATGAACTTGAACTCTCAAAGTGATGTCTTGAATAATGAAGGCTTGATGAAACATTGATAATGAAGTGAAAAGTAATGTTAATGAATAAAGCACATATATTAGATCGGGTGTCACGTTCCAACACATATACATTGGATCGGGTGTCACGTTCCGACACATATAAATATTGGATCGGGTGTCACGTTCCGACACAAATATTGAATCGGGTGTTACATTCCGACACACATATATTGGATCGAGTGTCACGTTCCGACACATATCTGTATATTTATATTGGATCGGGTGCCACGTTCCGGCACAAAAATAATGAAGGAAAATATATTAAAATAACTTAATATACTCAATGCCAAAGAAACTATCTCCCAAAAGAAGTGTGATATGGAGGCCTGAGTCCTTATGTGTATTATTGATATCGTTGATTTGTTGTGTATTTGTTCTTGCTGTGCTACCTACTAAGTGTTATGGATTATCCTTTGCTAAGTATTTCATGCAGGTTATGGTTGTAGGGGTTTGGTTGGTGTGTTAGGGGTACCGGTGTTCTATATTACTTAACTTTGTGTTTATTAGTTCGCTTGCTGGGTACCGCATGATATTTTGGTACTCACCCCTTGCTTCTACAGTCGTGTAGGTGGTGAAATCGGGCTGTGAATAGAAAATTCCCTAAAGCGTTGAGGATTCTTAGGAGCCGTAGAGAGGTAGTTGTTGTCATCTAGCTGACTCTCTTGTTCCTATTTCTTGTGTACTTGTTCTATTTGAGAAGGAGGATAGTTTGGACTTGTATTTCTTGATGTTTCTGTATTTTTAGTGGCTTGTACGCGTGACAACCAATCCTTGGGTGGGATTTATGTTTATGAAAATTCATCGTTTTTAGTTATTTATTTTAGTTAAAATGCTTCCGCATGTTATATTTATTACCCCTTTTGAGTTAAAGTTGGCTTGTTCTGGTGGGATTGAACAAGTGCCATCATGCCCAATTTTTGGGTCGCGACAAAAATACACTTGATCCAAAAAGAAAATAATCAAAAAAAACTTTAAAATAATAATTAAAAAAATTTCTTTTTTTTTGAAAAGTCCCAAAACAAGAACAAATAAAAAGTCCAAAAAAAAAAAACAAGATCTAAAAACTATCCAAAAATAGGAAAGAAAACCCTCGAAAAAATATGAAAAAACGTCAAATTGTTCTACTAATAATTTACCTAATATTTCGAATTGAAATAAACTAACACACAAAACATAAAGTTCTAGAATCCAATACTAATTTCAATTAAACAATAACATTAAAACACATATTATCTATATAAGAAGTAAATTTATTTTCACGTCAAAGCAACACTTATACATCGATGGGTTTAGAGGTAATAATATTTTTCCACTCTTTCAAAATATTATATTATCGCGTATATAATTTATATGCATGTTGGTTGATAATTTATCTGCATTTTTATTGTATTCAATTTTGGTTTATATGTATGCATGCTTGGAAGGAATATATGTGGTTTATTTTAAAATGGAAGGAGCTTTCAAAATATGACTTCACAGCCTCTATCCAAAGGAATTAGAAATTGATATTCAATATAAATTATATCGTTCAAGTATATGACTCAAATTATTGAAACTACTATATTCGTTCTTTTGCTAAAAGATCAAGGAAGCGAGACTGCAATGGTTTGGACATGTGCAGAGAAGGACTATCGATGCTCCTATTAGGAGGTGCGAGAGGTTGGTTTTAGGAGCTACACGGAGGGGTAGAGGGAGACCGAAGAAGTACTGGGGGGAGGTGATCAGACATGATATGGCGGAACTTGATCTCATTGAGGACATGACCCTATATAGAAAGAAGTGAAGGTCGCGAATTAGAGTAGTAGGCTAATAAGTTGGTAGGGTTAGGTGGTTATCTAGTCATGGGGTATAGTAGGGTAGAAGAGTAGTAGTGTTTTATAACATGCGTTGTCATTATTTGTTGTTTATGTATTAATTGTATCATATTTACGTATTATCATGTGCTTTTGGTTATTAGTCGTTTTTTGTTGTTCCCTTTCTTTTACTTTTTGTCATATCTAGTTTATTCTGCTTATGGGTTTTTGAGACGAGGGTTTCTAGGAAACAATCTCTCTACTTCTACGAGGTAGTGGTAAGGTCTTCGTACATTCTACCCTCCCCATAATCCACTTGTGGGATTCCACTGGGTATGTTGTTGTTGTTGCTAAAAGTTTCAAATAAAGAAAAACAAATGGTAAGTAAATATTTTATTATTTAAATTATATTATAATAGAAAATATAAACGTATTAATTATATCGTGTTAGATAGGAGGTGAACATAAATTTAAAAACTCAATGATAACTAAGATATGTTTTCCCTTGAACACATAAAGAACATAGAATTATCAATGTGGATTATAGTGGAACGATGAGACTATTCCAATCTTTATTAGCGACCTACAGTTCGAGCCTTGAGTATGAAAAAATATGAAAAAAATTTTGTTAGCAGCACTACCCCTAAATGGGTCTTATAGTGCACGATTCAAATTTAGTTGAAGCTCCAACGCTGACATCAGATGAGGGAAAAAAGGGACATATATAGAATCTAAAGTACGTTCATTTTTTTGTCTACTAAAAATCGTATTTATAAGCTTGATGATATGAGAAAGTAATATTTATGTAATCATTTATAGTTGTGTGCTCAATGATATAAGTTACGCACATAATAATTTATTATATACTTTTTATTAACCGATGCAGTACACGCATTCAAAATATGTACACTAAACTAGTACAGTATATAAATAGATAATGTTGATTAACCATTTTGATGACTAACAAACTATTGGTACAATATGAGGACCAGCTGTGTTGGGATACAGTTGCAAAGGCATGAGATGGTTGGTGATATTTGACCTTCATTATACTGAAGGACCAGTGGTCTGTTACATACCCCTTGTGTGGGTATAAAAGATTCATGTGCAAGAAACAAAATTGAACTTTCAAGGAATGAAAAAGTGAATATTCAATACGCCAAAAGTTCTCTTTTGGCACCACTTAAGAGATACTACATCAACTTCCAGGGACCTGATAGAAGAAGTCTCTAGTTTACTTCCAAATTTGATGTCATATTCAGTCCATGAAATTGTAAAGGTCACCCCCTAATCTATAAAAGGAAAGTTGATCATTATGTGTTTATCGTTTGTCAAGATTGTTGTGGGACTCTTGGTGAGCTGTTGCCTTGAAATCTTTTTGGCAGTAATCTAACTTCATCTAAGATGATAAGAGTCTAGTGTTTAGGAGAGTTGCTCATGTTTTGTAATTTAGGTTGCAAGTGGGAAATGAAGAGTGGGTGGGGAAAATTAATAGTGTTGTATTTGACTACTTTGCTCATTCATTTAGTGGATTGTATGAAAATCCTGTTGAACAGGTCGTGATTATTCCTCCCTTGAGCAAGGAGTTTTTCCACGTAAAAATCTTGTGTGTTCTTTACTTGTCTTCTTCGTTCTTACTGTTACTGTATCTAGAGATCTGGTCCCTAACTGTGGTGAACGCATACATTCTTATAGTTGGTATCAGAGCGGGAATCTTTATGTGGCTCACACCTAGAGATATTCCTGTATCAAATGGCTACTACACTAAATCTCAAAGAAGGACAACCATACACAAGACTACCTAGATTCAACGGCCAGTTCTATAGGTGGTGAAAGAATCAAATGCATGACTTCCTCATGGCAGAGGATAGTGAGTTATGAGATATTATTCTAGATGGCCCTTATATTCCCACTGTTGAAGTAAAGGAAGGTGAGATAGCCAGAGTTGTCCCTAAAACTAGACATCAATATATTGAGGTGGACAAGAAAAAGATAGAAAAGAACTACAAGGCCAAGAAACTGATTGCTTGTGGCATAGTCACGGAAGAGTACAGTCGAATCTCAGCATGCGAGTTCGCAAAAGAAATATGGGTCTGCTTGGGAAATGCTCATAAAGGCACATAGTAGGTAAAGGAGTCCAAAGTAGATATGCTAACCTCGTAGTACGAAGACTTCATCATGAAGGAGGGAGAGTCCATACATGACATGCATACTAGGTTCACTGCTATAACAAATGAGTTGAAGTGCTTAGGTGAACCAATCAGTCAGAGTGAAAAGCTCAGGAAGATTCTTAGAGTACTGTCTAAGTCCTGGGAGAGTAAAGTGGACGTTACAACTGCATCTAAGGATCTGAAGACCCTAACTATGGACATTCTCATTAGAAATCTTCAAACTCATGAGTTGAACAAGCAACATGATTCTACAAAAAGAGAAGTCAAGAAGGATAATTCACTGGCTCTTCAGTCAGCTCACACTAATGATGAGATTGATGGTGTGGACATAGCCTATATAACTAGAAGATTCTAGAAGAACATAAAGAGGAACAATGGGTTTGTGAAGAAAGGAAACACTAGGAGGTTCTTAAATAATATGGAGTTGTAACATGGATATGGAAAAACTAGACATTACATTAGGGAGTCACCTCAAGACAAGGCTGATTTCAAAGACAACTCTAAGTTTGGAAATGACAAACATAAGGACCAAGTCCCTAAAAAAATTCAGAAGGAAAGTTGTTGCACATAAGATAGTGATGAAGGCTCTGGGAGTGTGGGGGAACTCATCCAGTGACTCAGAAGAGATTGAACACATGAAGACTCTTCTATGATGGATGTGAAAGATGATAATGAGATCTTTAAAATTTATTTGCCTTCATGGCACAGTCTGAGGATGAAGCAGAAGATGAGGTAACTTTACTTGATCTAAAAGAAAATCTGGATCTTTATTCTGCTAAGAAATTTAAGAAGCTTGCATGTGTTCTAGTTGATTCTATTTGTGAACTCACTTCTGATAAGGATGTTTTGAACAATAGCATTGAAGTTTTTCAAGATGAAAAAAATGCATTAGCTACTCAAATATTTGATCTTGAAGGAAAGATTTTGTCTTTAGAAGCCGAGAAAATTGAGCTTCTGAATTTGTTTGGAAAATGAATCTAAATCCAATGTCAAGCTCAAGGGTAAGTCAGTGAGCTTGAACTTATTCTTGAAGAAAAATTGAAAGACACTGAGTTGAAAGTAATGCTATCCTTAGAAGGAAATATTGTGCTAGAGAAGGACTTGGTCAAGGTAAAGGATGATATGAACAAATCACTGAAACGGGAAAATTCTTCTAATCTCCTAGGTGAAATGACAAACCATAGGAGGAATGAGAAGAAGTGGTTAAGATATGTAAACAAAGTTGATCCTCTCTACAATTCCCATAGCAAATATGTATCTGTGTCTAATAATCTATTGTGTTTGCATTGTGGTAGAAATAGACATTTGAAAGGTGATCGAGAAGTTCTAAAATAAACTCTAAGGAAACAATATTCTCAGCACCTTGGAAATAAGAATCTATATGTGGGACCTGGTCCTAACTCAAAAGGGGCAGCAAAAAGTTGCCTGCCTGGACTAAGAAGGATTTAATTATGCCTTTATCTCCCTTTTGGGAACTCAGATTAAAATGGATTTCCAAGACTGACAAATTAGCATTATGCAAGAACAGTCTGGAGGAAGCAATCAATGCTTGTTCATGGACAGTAAATGTTCAAACGTTTGACTAGAAGGACTAAGAACTTTCTCTCTTTGAAAGGAATGCAAGGTGGCAGTGTATCTTTTGGTAATGGGAAGAAAGGTTCCATCACAGGTATTAGAAGAATTGGTAAATCTTTTGAAAATTCAATTGAAGATGTGTACTGTGTAAATTAATTGAAGTATAGTCTTCTTAATGTGTCTCAAATCTGCAGCAAAGGAAATGAAGTGAGGTTTTTGTCCGATAAGTGTATTGTCACAAACTTGATATCCAAGGAGGTGATACTTATGGCCAAGATATGCAAAAATATGTATGCTGCTGATCTCAATATCGCTAGGGGTGACAATTTGACATGCCTTAAGGTTCAAGATGAGACAAGTGATCTGTGGCATCGAATGCTTGGTCATGTTAGTCCATCATTACTAAATAAGTTGGTTTCCAAGGACCTAGTTCGTGGAATGCCCAGAATAAACTTCAGTAATATCAAGGTATGTTAAGCTTCTGCTAAAGGAAAACAAATAAATATTTCCTTCAAATTGAATAATGAAGTGAGCACTTCAAGACCACTTGAGCTTATCCTCGTAGAGCTCTATGGTCCCATGAAGGTACAAAGTCGAGTGGCAAGAGTTACATCTTGGTTGCATCGATGATTATTCTAGATTCTCATGCGTTAGATTCCTGAGAACCAAAGATGAAGCTGATGAGATGCTGATAGATCTTGTCAAACTAATTCTAAATTATTTTGGACACAAGGTGGTAGGGATCACGTCCAACCATGGAACGGAGTTTGAAAACTCTAAGTTCAATGGTTTTTCTACTGATGCGCATATTCACAACAATTTTTCTGCACCAAGAACTCCACCATAAAATGGAGTGGTAGAGAGAAAAAATAGAACTCTGGCGAAAATTGGAAGAATAATGTTGATAGAATCTGGTCTAGCTAAAAACTTCTGGGTTGAGGCTGTGAACACTGCTTGCTATGTGACCAATGGACGTCTGATCAGGTCCATCAAAAACAAGACTCCCTATAAACTCTTGGTTGGGCGTAATCCTTGTATCATCCATCTAAGAGCTTTTGGATGCAAGTGCTTTGTGTTTATCAATTGTAAAGAGGAACTAGGAAAATTTGACTCGAAAAGTGATGAAGGTGTCTTTTTTTGGATACTCTTCTAACTATAAGTCTTATAGAGTACTGAATAAAAGAACCCTTTGTGTTGAAAAAAATGTCCATATCATCTTTGACAAGTCAAGAAATCTTGGAAGTTTGGGTGATAAGGATGATTCTGAGTTAGAAGAGCTGCTCCAGATACAACACGATAGTTTGATAAGTGATCCCTCAGCAGATTCCCACTCTCAAAATAAAGACATGAATTAATAAGGAGACACTCCAATTGAGGAACCTAGTTCACCATCCTGTCCATCAGAATGTGCTGATGATAAGAATGCACAATCAATAAGTCCTGACCAACATAATGAAGAGGTAAGTTCGGATGCTGCAGAAAGTCAGAGTCAACAGATAGGAAGGACATCTAGATGGAAGCATCAAATCATCACATCCTATGGATAACTTGATTTCTCTCCATGAACTCTGGATTTAAACCAGGTCTAAGACTAGAAATGTCATGTCCTTCTCTTCTTTTCTCTCTTTAATAGAGCCCAAAAAAATCAAGGAAGCCCTCAAAGGTGCTGATGGGGTGAACTTGATGTAAGAAGAGCTTCTCAAGTTTTAAAGAAGCCAAGTATGGCACCTGGTTACAAAACCTCCCGATAGATTTGCAATATGGGAAAGGTGGGTGTTCAAAGACAAGCTGGATGAAATAGCACCATCACCAGGAACAAGTCTAGGTTGGTCATACAAGGATTCAATAACGAGGAAGGCATCGACTATGATGAAACATTTGTTCCTGTAGCAAGAATGGAACCTATAAGAATTCTCATTGCATTTGTTGCTTACACGGAATTCAAAGTATTCCAAATGGATGCTAAAAGTGTCTTTTTAAATGGATATCTCAAGGAAGGAGTGTATGTGAAGAAACCACCAGGTTTTGAAAGTATTAAATTCCATGATTACGTGATGAAGTTCCAAGTGTTTGGTATGAGAGATTGTGTGGTTTCTTGATGGGTCATGGATACAAGAGACGAAAAATTGAAAATACTCTTTTTTTAAGACTAAGGGAAAGAATCTGATGATTCTTCAAGTTTGTGTTGATAGAATTTTGGTGCTACAACAAACTCACTTTGTAAAGAATTTGGGGACCTGATGAGGAGTGAGTTTTTGAGATGAGTATGATGGGAGAAATCAGTTTCTTTCTTGGGCTATAGATCAAGCAAACACCAAAAGAGACATTTATTAGTCATGATAAGTATATCAGGGACCTGCTAAAGAAGTATCAGATGATGGAAGCCAAACTTATTGATACATCCATGGGAACCAGTTCAAAATTGGATGCTGATGAACATGGTCCCAAGGTAAATGAAACTATGTATGGTGGGATTACAGGAGCACTGTTGTATCTGACTGCTAGAAGGCCTAATATAGTCTTTAGTGTGGCAATGTGTGCTAGATTTTAGGCATATCCAAAGGAGTCTCACTTAAAGGCTGCAAAAAGAATGTTGAGATATCTTAAGGCACTGACAACCTAGCACTTTTTTATCCAACTGGGATTCTTTTGAGCTGGTGGGATATGTGGCTGTTTATTTCACTGGGTACCTGGTTGACCATAAAAGCACCTTAAGAATGGCTTATTTTCTGGGTTCATCTCTCATCTCCTGGGTTACTTAAAAGCAGGACTCAGTTGTCTTGTCCATAGCTGAGGCAGAATATGTAGCTGCAGCTGCTTGTTGCTCTCAATTGCTTTAGATCAAGTAGTATCTGGAAGACTTTGGGGTTTGATGGATACCATACCTCTGTTGTGTGACAACACAAGTGTCTCGAACATGGCAAAGAATTTGATTCAGCATAAAAGGACAAAGCACATTGATGTGAGGCACCATTTTCTCAAGGACTAGGTTTAGAAGGGCAACATATGTATGAAATTTTATAGCACAAAGGATCAGATAGCTGACATTTTTATTAAGCCTCTATGTAGGGACTGATTTGAAAAGAATCGAATGAGGTTGGGAGTGATTAAATTGAGCAAGTCTGAGCCACCATAATGGTGAAATCTATCTTATTATTAGCTAAAATTTCTATATAGGTATCTAAGTTTTTTTCACAGTACCTTGAATTCACTCTTGTAACCTTATAGGTATGCATGCTCAACAACATCATAGGTGCTAAAGAAGGAACATCGAAAGAAGTTCAACAAAGTGAAATAGATCGTCTGGGACCTTGTTCCTCTTTAAAGGTTAGTATTCTAATTACAACAGTAATGTAATCATGAAATGTGTCAGAACAACCTTACACCTTTTCATCTTCTCTGAAACGTTTTCATGTCAACCCTACTCCCAAAGAGGTGCACACTCTCAGGGACCAGAAACATCCTTTCATCCCTATAAAATGTACTCAACCTTACTTCTCCCTCACTTTTTTTCTCACATTTTCTCTATCTTCTCTGATATTTGTTGTTTCTCTCCACAATGTCTCACTCCTCCCCCATCTCTGAGAAATACACTTCATCTGGTAATGAAACACGCTCATCTCATAAGATTAACACTCCTCCTTCCACCCCTATTCATACTCCTCTCAAACCTGAGGAGTTACACACTTCGACAAAATCCATCTCTCCTTCTTCTCCAACACTTTCTTCATCTATCAAAGATGAACCATTTCTTCAATCTTCAGGTCAAGATTGTTTGCCTGATTCCTATATTAGGGCACCATGTTTTACTTCAGAAGGACAAAAAACCCAGTTAACCCTGTAACTGCCTCCAACGAAGAACAACCTTCTTCCTTTCAAATGTTAGACCCCGTAAATATTTTAATCTAGATAAATTGTCACTTGGAAAATTTTGCAAATATTGTGTATTTTATCTTAAGTTAATGGTGGTGCATAAGTACAGGAGTTAAGGGGTTTGAGAAGTGTAATTTGAAAACTAGTTTCGAAAGTCCTTAATCG
>JAPFFP010002129.1:0-18007 GCA_026153255.1 Solanum medicagineum
ATTTCTAAATTAAATTAGAATTAGAATTAATTTATTTTAATTCATCTTCAATATAAATTGTTATATCAGTTAATTATATGTCTAAGTTATTTTAAATTTTTAAAATATATAATTTTGATCATATATATAAAATATTTGAAATTTTTTTTAAATTACATTTACAATAAGTAATGACTATATTTCTTCTTTACCATAAATAATTTTATAAAAAAATATAAATTAACGAGAAAATAATTTTAAAGAAGAAAAAAAGAAAGAAAGAAAGAGCAAGAAAAAGAAGAAAAAATGGAAGAAAAGAAGAACAAGAACAAGAAAAAAAATGAAAGAAAGAAAGAGTAAAAAGAAAACAAATAAAGGGTCTAAGGCTCAACAACAATTGACAAGGGTTGACGTTGATTCTTCTTCAAAACAAGAAAAAGAAAAAGAAGAAAATGTATGTGATAAAGTTGATTCATCTTCAAAACAAGCAAGCAAATCAGACAATGTTATAATGGATGAAATCAGAACAAAATTTCATCATGATTGGCATGTGCCTTGTGTTTCCACTACTGATTTCCCTCCTAATAGTCCTTCAACAGTTGTCACTAAAAAAATTAAATTTTTAAACTATGATTTGCAGATATTGTTGGACAATTAGCTTCGTGATTAAAAAGGTGATATTGTTATTCGATCAGGTATGGAAAAATCTTCACTAATTTTAGAAAGGTTCTTGTGGCACAAAATTTAGAAAAATATTTTCTATCTAGTATATTGGGGAAGTATTTAGACTTATTTAAAGGAATAGTTTCACATTTTCATATGAGCTTAGTGTATCAACTTCTTCGGCAAAAGATTATTAGTGAGGAAAAAATGTAATTTGGATCAATTATTGTGGCATGCCAGTTATTTCGACATGAAAGAATTTACAATCATGACACGCTTAAACTCTCATCATACTCTTAGTGTTGCTGCTAGATTGGAGAAGTCATCCAAGAGTTCTAAGATTGTTGAAAGTGCAAGAAATTACTTAAGTTAAGTGAAAAAAGTTTCAGAGAGAAGGATTTGATTGCCCTTCTAAATTCTAAAGAGGTTGCGAAAAGTTGCAAGAACTCACCGTGTTTACTTTGGTTTCTGCACAGTATTTATTGTTTCCCCAGCGCACGCAAGGGTACATGGTTAAAACAAGTAATATGGTGACCCTTATTAGGAGCCGGATGTCGAACCCGAAAGACTTAAATTAGAGTTCAGTTATAAATCAAAGATTGTTATGTTCAGTGTGCTTTCTTAGGAAATGATAGAAAGTGTGAGTTAAGACTAAAACAACTAATTAAAACTACTTTTTTCAACTGATTCTGAGGTAAATGTCAATGTAAGCAAGATACATATCCTAGACTCAATACTTGCACTTATTTTTGGGTTTCCTAATTATTGATTCACAGGGTTGAAAATACCTAAGTAGGGTTGCATGCCTCTATCGGCCTACCTTTATTAACAACCTAACTACATCATTGAGCGGGGATAGACATGACAAACGAGAATGCTTTAATGTTATCTTTCTATATTTGAATCAAGCTAGGTGTATACGTAGTTGTCGCAGGACTCCCATACACGAATCAAACTAGTTTCTTAGATGAATAAGCTCCCTATACCCCTGCTTTTCACTCCAACATCTCTCAAATTTAGAATGCAACAAATTTACCCCATGGTTGGCCAGACTATGAAGCATGGATAAAAGAAATATAGGAATAATTAAGTGGAACTCATTCATAAATTGCAAATATCAAGAACCAAGACATGATTTATGGCTACAATCCCAGAATATGGGAAGATTAGCTGCTCATAATTGTTTCAAAACACATTAAAATGGTAGTGAGAGGGTAAAGGGGAAAGGGTGGGTGGAAGTGTTCTTCTTGAAGTCGGATGGAACGAAACTAAGACCTATGGTGCCATATAAGATAAGCATTTCCTTTCCCTCCTATCCAATGATTGAACAAAAAAAAAAGACCAATTTATTCTTTTTCTAATCAAGAGGAACATTTCTAATTCTTAATTCTATAAGGTTGAATAAAAATTCGATTGACCATACTCAATCTTATTCCTTATCTGTTCGCCTATCTGTTACCTAAAGCATTGATGAGGAAAGCTAGTTTTAACATCCTTTTTCCTTCTCGCGAACCACGGGAGCGCCTAACGCCCAGAGGAGCAAAGCTCATTTTCCTTTCAGGGTAAAGCGGCGCATAAAAAAGGGCTGGCCCGTCAAAAGTCCGGTTCCTTCGCGAACGAAGTACTAATCAAAATGGATTTCTATAGTGTTGTAGCGTAGCAAGAAGCCCCAAATCCTTGATTTGGCCAGGAAAGACGGCACTGCTTTGGGCCCAGGAAGCGAAGGGAATGAGCTCGCTGCCTCTGGAATATTATTGTTTGGGTACGACCGGACAACAACCGATGTGAGAGGGAGTGCGGAATAAGGATTGATTTCACTGTTCAAATAGTAGGGAAACTCATCCACCTAGACTAGGTAAACCAATATAGAAGAGCGTTTAGTCAGCGGCACTTTTCTTTTTGGGGGATTTAGGCGTGTCACGCCAACCATCTTCCAGTTCCTGGATAATCGTTCCCGGATAATGCTTGTTGCAGGGGCTAACCCTATGAATAGAATATACTGCTAGAGTATTTGAAAGCATCTGCAAAGCCAACAACGGGCACAGTCGATCGTAGATCCCACATGATGCCTTGCCATTCTCGTCAATGCCAGTAATTGGCCCAGGGTCACTTCGCTTGCTTGCAAGCGAAGGCATACACGCATCGATAGGGAACTCAAAGAAGAGCTAGAAAAAGGAAAGCGGTCCAGGGATTGTGAAAGATGTTCTACTAGAAATATTCTTATTATTGCTTCGACTCATATTCCTGAGGATTGGCCTCTTGCTAGCTAATTTACCGAGTAAGTTAGTAAGTGATTGAGGGCTACCTCTGCCCAACTCTTACCACTCAACATTCAACAATGGAAATCTAAGATGAAAAACCAACCAAAGTAACCCTAGAATGGAGTTCTCAGTCGTATTTCCTTGTTCCCTCGTAAAAGCAAATGTTAAAATTAATGTTCTAAATTGAATATAAACCTAAAAATCTCTTTTCTCGCTTTTGCCCTTGCGTCTTCAAAGTCCGCAAGGCAGACTAGACTATTGTTATTGCATTTTTGCATTTAATGCTGACTGGGCCAAATTCTCTATTTCTTCTCTGAGTCCGCGATGCGGACTTTGACCATTTTCCTACTTCGCACCTTTTTCTCCATCTTTTCAGCTTGTACAGCTTATTGCAAAGGTTTGCAACACGGACTAATGTACTTTTGTTGAGCTGACTGATTTCTTCACTTCATTTTGCAGTTGTGTCCTTCATCAAACTCTGGATGTGAAACCGAACATGCGTAATCTACTCAAAAACCTACAAAACACAACCAAAAAGCATAGTTGGCCCAAGATTTGCAAAATAAGCTGAATTACACTATAAACACCTAGGAAGAATAGTCGTGGGGAAGAGTCTACAATAAAATAAATTGAATAGACGGAGAAGTCCGGTAAGCCTATCGATTCAAGCAAGTCCAACTAGTTTAGGCGCCACCTTCCAGACTTCTAAAAGCGGGTGGTTTTAAGTTAGAGCCCTATTCTGGTTACAGAGTGCGAGAAATCTATCGATCAATTCCAATTCTTTCGTTTTCTCTTGATTCTTTTCTGATTTAGATGTATAGATCCTGTTCATGGATTAATGAAAATATGCAAAAGATCTTCCTTTTTGCATATGGCATCACCACTCCCTTTGGCAGCATCCACTAATTTTGAACTTAATTTGAAAGCCATATTTCAACCCGGACATTTTCGGGATGCTGCTAGTAACCAACGAATGGCAAGTGTTTTTCCTTGTGTGGATCCTATTTCAATGGGAACTTGATGAGTCAATCCACCTTACACGTCTTGCTTTTACTGTTATATCGGGAGTTACTTCACCTAAACTTTATGGATTTATCCACTGACTAAGATCTAAACATGGGTAATATTGGGTAATTTGGAGTATAAATACACCTAAGATCATTGCCCCACACTTAGAGCTTTGATCGTCCTCGGACAAGTCAAGACACATACATGAGACCACTAGGTAGTAGGTAAAAGGTGTATCTTACAAGTGCATTTTCTGAACTAGGTCAAATATCTTTCAACACCCTTAGCAGTGTCACATCACACCTTGCATTCATGATACATTGCGGACTCATGCAGAATTTCTGTTAATAGCTACTCTGGTCAGTTACTCTAGTCATCACCCTTTAACAATCATGTGCCCTCATTAGAAGAACTACCTATGTGCATACCACAACAACCAAGCTAAGAGATTATAAATGGGTACAAAGTCAACTCTCGCTCTCCCAAGAGATATCTCATGTTGCTTCTAATTCCTATAGGCTTGCTCTTAATGTGCAACCTCCCAGAGTCAGAATCTAACTTAAAGGATCACATAGGTCTTTTATTTGGTTATAATGTAAACTAAAGGCGGGTGGGTGATATGTATGGGTATGTCTTCATGGCTCGTTTCCCAAGCAATCATAACTTTCACTACTCTCTTTTCTTCTTTCACCTTTCTCCCTCCTTAACTTGACACCCTTTTTTGTACATAAAAGAAAATGAAACACATTGTTTTTTTATACAGACTCTAATCTGTGATGGGTTCACGATGCGGACATGTCGCGGACCCTTTTGTTTAAGGATCCTTAATTTCCTAATTTTTATTTTCTTTTCTCTATCATAACTTATCCTTGGGGTGTACTATTCAAGTTTCCTTCCCTTTGTCTTATTGTTCTACAACGCTTAGGCTTTAGGATCAAAACACAGTTTAAGAACAAAAGGGGATGAGGTTTCGAATGTAGCTATCCAAAGAAAAAGCTAAGGGTCAATAGGGCTAACTAGGGATGATTAAATTTAGGTGGGTCACAAGGTGGTTCCAAATTGGACTACCAAAAAAACGCCTAGATCCTTTCCACTAAGTCCTACTCCCACCTAGGTTGGTTCACATACTGGGCAAGTTCTAACAACTATTGCACATGGATTAGCAACTTCGTTCATTCTCACACGACACACTTTTATCAAAGGGCTAACACTAGATCTACTATCACATCATTCTCAAGAGTTCAAAATTAAGCATGTATTCATGAAATTCAAAGTTTTAACATGAGCTATTTAGAGTTCAATTGCTTCAGTTGTCTCAAATTCAAACACACTACGCACTATGCCCTTTATACTTCTACCAACACTCTACATGAAACTCACCATTGACGAACACCCTTAGGACGGTCGTCATCCATCCACCATAGGGCCCCATCACTCAACTATGACACTTTCTAAATGTACACATACCACACAAAGAAAATAACTAAAATGATAACATGCACATTCACAATATTATGAACATTCAACATACTAAGAACATTCAAACAGTTAATTACAGACCCAAAAATAAAATGATGTCCACATCAAGCAAACATGGCAACAAATAGAAAATAAAGCATAGTTTGAATTTATACATGACCAAATTAACTGAAAAGATATCAAAAACATAGAAATACTCTCACCCCACACTTAAACCAAGAACTGCCCTCAGTGCTTAACACATGTAACATGTAGGATGGAAGTATGGTGCTCAATCATCGTCCATAGCAATTGTAAGAATAGGATCACCCCTCACATTGACTAGTGGCTCTGATGTCGCCCCAACTATACTTCCTTTTTTAGACTAAAGTGGTCATTGTCAAAATAAATAACCTAACCAAGGTTAGGGTCGAATCCCATAGGGAATGTGGTAGACTTAGAAGAATTCAATTGCAATTCGGGTTTATTAACTAACTTATCTCTCCAGGGGGGACGGTTAAAATAACTAGTAAAAGTAATTCTACATTAAGACAAGTGTTAAACCAATATGAACAAAAACTAGGGTATTGTATTCCCCATGATTCCTGAACTCAGTATACTAGATAATCAAATTCTTTTCTGGTGTGTAACATGCAAAATGGTAAGTTAAGTTCACCAAATCCTTTAGCCCAGGCAAGAGGCGAATTTCACTATGTGATGTTGTCTATACCCACAGTGTGACATTACTAACCCTTACTTATTGCCCCAGTACAACCTCCCCTTGGCCTAGTTCAGTTGATTAGACAAGAAACATCAATTGATCCTGTTAATTAATCTCTTTTCCTATTCATTACTAACTTCATCAAGTTAGTAACACTAGGTGGGTTCTAATGTTGGCCACTATTAGAAAGTATTGAAAATGATGAGAATTAATTAAGACATGCATGCACACTTTTCAAGAATTACGAATTATTTGATTTTACCTTGTTAGTTCTTCATGGTTCTGACAATCGTAGTTGTGAATTTAGCTACTCATGATCAGTGTAAATGAAAGACTTATGGATTTGAATAACATAATTGAGCACTTACACAATATAATTTAGCACAAGAAAATCCAACTCTTCAATGAGAATTACAAGATTGAAATTAGAAGATGAAATTAAAGTTTACAAGTGTTTCTTAAACTCTGTAATGTTTCTTTTCTGTTCTCCCTTCGTCCTCTCTGAAAAATAACCTAAAAAACCTATTTATAATATTTAAAATACAAAGCCAAAACAAATTACGACAACTAGATCGGCAAGCTCTATGAGGTACTCTACGGGTCGTATAATAGTTTACGGCTCGTATTCAGGCTTTCATAAACTGTTGCTTTGATTCTAGATTTGTCTTATACAAACATCCCTCTATGGCCCATAAAAGCTCCTGTCGCCTGTAGGGGGTTTCGTCTGATGGAATTTCAGAAAGTCCCCATCTTTTGATCCTCAGGGTACGAGACTAGGTCTACGACTCGTAAAGTCTTCTACGGATCAGTTGCATATTTGTAGATTCAACTTTGGAAATACACCCTTCACTGAAATTGCACATGAAACCTCCTTTGCGGCTCGTAGAATACTCTACGGTCCATAAAGGGTCTCGTGGATTTTCAACTTCAACAACTTCTGCATATTTTGCCCAAAAAAGTGCCAACCCTGAAATACTGCAAAACAAACATAAAGCCACATCAAACCTACTAACATTGCATTGAGAACACACAAAATTTCAAGTTTTAAGAATCAAAAGTGTTGTATTTTGATAGCACATCAGGCTCATCCATCTCAATCTCATCCGCATCAACATTCGAGGCATCCTTAGCATCCTCTGGGTCCGTGGTCACATTATCATTCACTGGCTCAGAGAATCGAGGGTCGATACCCAAAACGGCATTGGCATGGGTGTTCAGTAGGTACTGGGCCTCTACCTCATCAAGCTCCTAGGGAGTGGAAGGTCTACCACTTGTCCTGTGGCGCAACATCTCTAGCCCGAACATGTGAGCCATGATAAGCTCGTCTCTGTATGCCCTCTCGGCAGTAGTCAACATAGGTCCCGAAGACACATCAGGCCTCAATGAGGGGCCTCAATGTGTGAGAAGTAGTCAAGGGGCTCCTTGGGAACACCTGCACGCCTGCATAGTTTAGTTATCAAACCCCCAAAGGCATACTTGCGTCCTCGATGTGCCCGAGCCTTCCTCATGGAGGATTTGAAGATGGCCCCTAAGTTCAACTCTGCCCCCATCATCAAAGCATATGGCAAACACACCCGGTCCATGTGATTTCAGTAAAGTGTTGTCCAGGGAAGATCGAGTGCATAATTATCTTGATCCAAACCCTGGCCTCCCTGTTCATGTGAGCAAAATAAAAAGACTAGTGGTACCTATTAATAACCATGCCGAATCCACTTAGCTGTGGAGATTACCCCAACCAATATGTGACGAATGGCTCTGTAAGGTGGGCAGATCTGCAGCTCAGTAAATGGGGTGGTGGAAACATCCATAGTGCCCAGGATTCCGTTGATAGAAACTAGGGTGATATTAACCTCTATCCCCTGAACTGTGACAACCTGGGAGCGCGCCTTCACCTTCATGTTCGCATAAAACTCTCGGACCATACTGAGGTTGCAAGGAAGAGTCTCCCAAAAGGGAAAATTAGGCGGTAATCGAAGCAGTTATTTTAGATGTCCAGGTAGTCCCTCGCTAGGATGTCAGCATCAATGGGCATGTCGGGGAAGTACTTTGTCTTATGTGCCCTATACTAGCACTTTCCTTCCTTGACTACCGCATTAATCCTATATTGAGGTCTTTGACCCCTATGAGGAAATAGAGCTTTGGGCACCTCAGGGATGTCTTGTATTTGTCTCTTACTGCTAGAGGCTCTTGCCTGGCCAATTCTACTGCAAGATGCTCCTGCCAGTTTGGTTCTCCGTGCTCTGGAGGCCATGGTTATCTTGTACCAACATTAAGACATAATCAGTACATGCAAGACACATAGCCCCCTCACAAGGAAAAATCTGACAACCGACCCCACACTTGGTTCAAGCCACAGGGTGAGAGGGTACTCAGACTTCCCATCTTACACCAGATAATCACCATTAAGAATACAATAACACCCCCAATAATATTTGCAATCGCAAACACCCCATACTTACGAGTAAAGCATCACAGTCACCTTACGCAACAACAAAGCACATACCCATAACCATTACACAGTCACACCAGCCATTCTTTTTTAACAATTTTTCATAAAAATTGTATCTTTAACTCAAAAACAACACATTCAAACATTGGGGATGTCAATATGACATGATGATTTGAAGAACATAACCCCCCCACATGGATTTCTTAAATAATCTAACATGAATACGCAAAGCTTTTAACAACATTGGGCACAAACCCATAATATCCACAATTCACCCCCAATTTTCGACCTAAGGTAAAGACTATCATGATCCAAGCGTAGGGCATAGACGTGATACGGTGAATGGGAACCTGAAAGGATCCCAAACAAGCCTTTTAAGTATGCATAGAACATCCTTGGTCTCGCAGAAGCATAAAGAGCAATAAACATATTGCATATAATTTCTAAGGGAAGTGGGGCTTTTGACTCACTCTATGGGGATGTTATAGGGAAGAGGATAAATCTGAATCACATAGCAAATAAGTCTAAGGGACAGGTAAGTATGACTCACACTGTGAGGGCATTCAGGGACTTGGTACTTCCATCATATCCATCCACGTACATCAAGCATAGAAGGGAAAAAGGGACTTAGGAAAGTCTTCACAATTTCATAAAGATAATAGGAGTCAAGCTCAATACATAAACTTCCATATCCAATAACACCTCTAATATGAGTGGAATGGGGGCCAAGATATCTCCTGGGCTCACCCTCAAAATATAAAAAGTCTAAAATAGGCAAGTCTTAACAAAAGCATGAAAGTAAAGTGGATGTTGTACCCAAAATGGAAGACTCACCAATAGTAGTCTTCAAAGGATTTCGGCTGTCCACGAGGAGAAAGAGGATGAACAGGAGCTCCGATCCCTAGATGGTTAGCTCATGTAGACAAAAAGTACGTGTTAGTACATGGAATGTACTAAGTATCATGATACCCTTATTTTCATGATACCCAATCATAAGTTACATGTCATATTGAGCTCATGCCCATTTATTATGATTATGCATATTGATTACTATAGCTTATGTTCCTTATTGCATGGCACACCGCATACTTATTTCAAGTACTAACACAAACTTTTGCCTACATGATCTAACCATGTAGGGATCGGAGCTCCTGTTCATCCTCTTCCTCCTCGTGGCTAGCCAAAATCCTTTGAAGACTACTATTGGTGAGTCCTCCATTTCGGGGATAACATCCACTTTACTTTCATGCTTTTGTTAAGACTTGCCTATTTTAGACTTTTATCTTTTGAAGGTGAGCCCGGGAGATGACTTGGCCATGGTTCCACTCATATTAGACGTGTTGTTGGATATGAAAGTTTATGTATCGAGCTTGACTCCTATTATCTTTATGAAATTGGTGAAAACTTCCCTTATATTAGTCCTTTTTTCCCTTCTATTGTTGCTGCACGTGGATGGATATGATGGAAGTCCCAAGTCCCTGAATGCCCCTATAGCATAAGTCACACTTACCTGTCCCTTAGACTTATTTGCTATGTGATTCATGTTTATCCTCTTCCCTATAACATCCCTATAGCGTAAGTCCAAAGCCCCGCTTCCCTTAGAAATTATATGTTATATGTTTATTTCTCTTTTATGCTTTTGCGAAACCAAGGATGTGCTATACATACTTATGAGGCTTGTTTGGGATCCCTTCGGGTTCCCATTCGCCGTGTCATTTCTAGGCCCTAAGATTGGGCCATAATACCCAAAATAAGGGTTTTACTACAATGATGGTATCATGAAATCCACTAAAAATCCATAAGTTCTTCCATAGCTTTTCATAGCATCATAGAATACATGACTTTAATATCATAAAATTCATCAAAATGTCAAATCCCAAAAATATTTTAGCATAATAAAATCAGTGATTGAAGAACCCAAATGAAAATCATATTTACAATGCATAATAATATCACCATAAGCAAAGTTCATAAATGCCCACAAAATAATCCATAAATCTCATGTACTTTGAGAAGAAGATTGGTTGGACTTGCGGGAAGGAATGTTCCCACAATCAAACTCACATACCTTGGTGTGATTATCACAAAGAAAACCTGGTTTGGAGATGGAAGATTCAAAACCCTAACTTGCACCCTTTTCTTGAAAGCCTTGAAGAGCTTGAGAGAGTTTTGAGAGATATAGTGTTTTTGGAATGAGGAGGAATGAGGTGACTTAGGTTGTATATGCTGATAGGGGACATAGATGGGGTCAAAACGATATAGCTTGGACTTAGAAAAAGAGGAAAGGCCAAATTTACCCCTATTAAAATCCTGGCTGGATAGGTCTATGAGACCTCGTTTACGGGCTATAAATAGGTTTCGTCTAATGGCCCTTTTTCCAAACATCAAGACCCTTTTCTCTGATTCTTATTCCACGAGACTGTCTATGACTATTAGAGGACTTTATGGCTCATTTGATAAGCCGTAGATTGAACTTTAAAAAAATCCCAAATTTCATCAAGTCTGCCAGGTTTTACGAACCCACTTTACGGGCTGTATTTCATCTTACTAGTCGTAAACCTATTTCGTGAACACTAACAGTTTCAAATTTTCCAAAGCTTACTTCTTGCATGTCTTCTACCCCCTGTGAGTGGGGTCTTACAGAGACCCATACTCATAAAGCACAAAACCACTCTTATTCATGAAATTAATGACATAAACTCATCACCCAACCTAATTCAAACATCAATTTCCATAAAGAACAAGCCACAACAAGCAATTAAACCCATGACACCTAAATATAACTTAACCAAGCAATTATCAAGAAAGGGAGTGAAGAACACATACCTTGAGTGAAGATTTGCAAGAGAAAACAATGAAAAACCTTTAGGGACTTGAAGGGCATCGCAGATTTGTTTGAATTTGGGTATTTTGTAGTGAAAAAGTGAAGAAAATGTGTGAGAGGATGGTATTTAGGGTGGGGATCATGTAATTTGGTGTAAAAACATGTGGTGGGTTTAAATAGGACGTAATGGGTTGAGTCAAATTTTTAAAAATTGCCCAAAACTATATAGGTCTATGATGCAGATCAGTCACGGACTTGTACTTGTATTTTTTTTTCATTTTTTGTGAATTGGGGGAACTTACCTTATGCACATCTCTGTGTCGCAGACCTGTCGTGCACCTTTCTGGTCTTGAAAATTTTTGGGATTTGAAAAATTTTATTTTCTGAGCACCAGACCCCATAAAAATCCTCAAACACCTAATTATGCTACAAAATAGTGAAACAAGTTAATCCGGCCAATAAAAATCCAAAAATACCTAACAAATTGATGAGAATTCAAGACGATAAAAATTTGCCCTGGGTCAGCGACAGGTTCGCACGGACCTGTGGCGGACCAACACTGTGGCAAAACTTTTTTCCCACAGTTTTTTTAATAATAAAGAAATAGAAATAAAAATAAAGAAACTATGTTTACCTCACTACGTTTGCCTCCCGCGCGACTCCTGACTTACCATCACGGCATGACTCAGTATTTGCTTACTCATCATTGGCCAATTCAATGGCCTCCTCCTCACGATTCATGTCAACACCGTAATAGTGTTTGACACGTTGTCTATTAACCAAAAAAGTTTTGTTTGTAACCTCCTCACGTAGTTCGATTGCGCTGTGTGGCATCACATTTACTACTGTGTATAGCCCATTCTATTTGGACCTCAGCTTACCTGGAAACAACTTAAGACGAGAGTTAAAGAGAAGTACCTTTTCCCTAGGCTCAAAGGTACGCCTGATGATATGCCTGTCGTGCCATTTCTTCGTCTTCTCCTTGTAGATCTTGGCATTCTCATATGCATGGAGTCGAAACTTATCCAACTCCTCCAGCTATTCCAATTACTTACACCCTGCGAGCTATGGATTAAGATTGAGCTTTTTGATAGCCCAATACGCTTGGTATTCAAGCTCGATGGGGAGGTGGTATGCCTTACCATACACCATCTTATATGGAGATGTGCCTATTGGGGTTTTGTATGGCATCCTATAGGCCCATAAAGGCCTCATCAAGCGTGATGGCTCAATCTTTCCTTATGGCATTGATAGTCTTCTGCAATATTTGTTTAACATCTCAATTCGATAGGTCTAACTGGCTGCTTGTTTGTAAATGATAAGATGTGGCCACTTGTGCCTCACCCCATACTTAGCTAACAGATTCTTCACCGTCTAGTGTCTCACAAACTGCAAAACATCCTCAAAAAGAGTTGGCCAAAATAAACCTGACTGCAACACCTTGTGGGTTGTCTGTTGTCCTCCATGATGACTCCTATAGGGTGACACATGACATATTTCAAGTACCTGTGCATTTCCACCTCTGGGACACATCTTCTCACCATTCTATCGGCACCCTGCTTGAAGAGATATGGCTCATCCCAGCTATAAGCCTTGGCGTCATGAGGCACTCGCTTCCTCGCTGATAGTTAGCATTTGTAGAAAAACTCCACTTACCAAGTGGTTTACAATATCAACATACCACGACAGTTCCTCTACTTGTAGTACTAAGAGTTGCTCATTAGGGAAATCCTCCTTGATCTGATTTTACTAACCTATCTGTGTATCATTCTCCAACTAGGACAAGCAGTCCATAATCTGATTCTCACACCTTTTTTATCCTTGATCTCAATGTCAAACTTTTATAGCAATAGGATCCATCTAATCAAATAGGGCTGGCATATTTCTTGTTCAACAAGTACCTCAAAGTTGCATGATCAGTGAACACTATGACCTTGGTGCCTACCAAATAGGATCGGAACTTGTCAAAGGCGTACGCCAATGCCAACATCTCTTTCTCAGTAACTGTGTAATTGCATTGTGCTGGGTCCAGGGTCTTGATAGCATAATATATAAAGTGAAACACTTTGTCCTTGTATTGACCCAGTACCGCTCCCACAACAATGTCGCTAGCATCACACACTAATTCAAAAGGAAGCATCCAATTTGGAGCTGTCAAGATGGGTGCTTCCACTAGCTGCTTCCACAGTCTCAAAATCCTGCAAACATGTAGCATCGAAGTTAAACTGTACCTCTTTCTCCAGTAGGGAGCACAGTGGCTTTGAGATCTTTGAAAAGTCCTTGATGAGTTTGCGGTAGAACCCTGCATGCCCAAGAAAACTGCGAATTCCTTTTATAGACACGGGTGGAGGTAGCTTTTCAGTCACCTCGATCTTTGCTCTATCTACCTCTAAGACACACTTGGACACCTTATGCCCCAAGGCTTTCCCTTCCTTTATAGGAAATGACATTTTTCCCAATTTAGGACAAGGTTGGTCTCCTCACGACAAGCTAATACCTTATCTAAATTATACAAACACACCTCGAATGACTCCCCAAAGACTAAGAAATCATCCATGAAGACCTCCAAAATCTTCCACCATGTCATGGAATATAACCATCATGCACATTTGGAATATGGCGGGTGCATTGCACAGGCCAAAGGGCATACTATTGAATGCATATGTACCATAAGGATAGGTGAATGTTGTATTTTCATGATCTTTTGAGGCTATAATGATATGATTACACCTCGAGTAGCCATCCAAAAAATAGTAGTATTCCTGCGCTGACAGCCTGACCAACATTTGATCAATGAAAGGGACTGGATAATGATATTTTGGGGTGGCATCATTTACCTTTTTGCAGTCCATACATATTCGCCACCCTGTTACTATTTTGGTTGGGATGAGCTCATTTTTCTCATTTGTAACAATTGTCATCCCCCTTTTCTTGGGGACACATTGTACAGGGCTCACCCATTTGTTGTCTGAGATTGGAAAGATGATACTAGCATCCAGCCACTTAATCACCTCTTTCTTCACCCTTTCTTCCATAATGGGGTTCAACCTTCATTGTGGTAGGGCTATTGGCTTGTGGCCTTCCTCCATGAAGATTCTATGCGTACATTGAAATGACCCCAAAATTTGCCTGAAAATGTGCCTCGAAAGTGCCTGGAATCGTAATTTCCATATATTTCAAAATTCGTGCGCGATATCGAAAATGTAACTTCATATTCTTGTTCAGGGGGTCAAATTGAGTGAAGAATGGGTCTAACCCTGATTTAAGAGAAAACAATTAGAAATTTCAATTTCCCAAAATTACAACTTCTAGTGAGCTTTCCGCGTCCCTGGCGTGACGCGCCAAGGGCGCGCACTAGTGTTATTTTTGGTCCAATTTTGACTTTGATCCAAGACTTTTAAGTCTTGGGCCTAAGTGTTCTCAAATGTGAAAATACCTATCCTTAGCCATTTTCACCCTCATATCATTCTAAACATTCCCTAACAGTCATTCAAACACTTAGCCAAATATTTACTCCTAAACTTTAGTCACAAAACCCTTTCTGAATCTTAAGGATTGCACTCAAGCTTCAAGTCTCCATCTCCAATCTCCATCAAGTTCATGTCCAAAGCTAAGGTATGTGGGTTTCTTTCATGGGTTTCTTTCACCCATGACGCCCAAGCTTCTTTTTCCTCAAAATTGCATGATCTAAAATTGATTTACTTATGGGTCATATCTATTATGAAAATCACTGCACACTATGCAAGGGTTTATGAAATTGTGACTGTTTTACCATGCTTTGAGCTATGAATCTAAGATCTATTGAAAGATTTGATGAAGGGTTTTGATGTATATTGCTTGAGGGTGTTACCAAACATCTATTGAAGGTTTTGCATTGAATTTTCTAGAATGATTTCACTCTTGAATTGCATGGTTTTACACTAGCACTGCACACCCTCTAAGTGTTTGATAAAATGTCCGGTTATGGTTTTTTGAGGAATTGAGGGTCTTATGCTTGTCCTATCAATTAAATGACTATATGATAATGAAATGATGGTGGAATGATGATGAAATGATGATGAAATATATGTATGTATATGATGACTGTATGATGATGAGAGGGATGAATGTATAAATGATATTCTTCTATCTAGTATTGGAATGTGACCATGCCCTACTCGGGGGTTGCACACTAAGTAACCATGTCAAGGGGTTCCTACCTTGATAACCTATCGGGGGGTTTATACTCCGGTCACCATGGGTTATAGGGTGCAACTATCCATCAACCTTGTTGGGGGTTTGTACTCATCAACTTGTCGGGGGGTTTGTACTCCGGTCACCACGGGTGGTAGGGTGCGACTATCCTTCAACCATGTTTGGGGTTTGTACCCATCAGCCCGTTGGGGGGTTTTGTACCTTAATAACCTCATGAAGGGGTTTGTACCTCCATGCGCCTCCCCAAGGAGTTGGTAGGCTTGGATTGCACTAAGAATAGTCACTCCCTACACATGTGTTATGGTCTATGAAAGCACAATTTACTTAAAGCATCTTCCATTCATGTCATATTGTTATATGTTACTCATTATCTATACTTATGTCTTTTGATTATGTCACTTATCTCTTCTTGCATTGGATCCTACATGCTGAGTACATTCAAACGTACTAACACATACTCTATACCTAATGCCATCATGTAGGAACCAGAGTCCCACTTGAGCATCCTCCTCCACGTGGCTAGTACGACTTCGCTCAAGCTGTTGGTGAGTCCTCCATTCCGGGGACGTTGCTTATGATCTTATACTATGTCCTAAGACTATTATTCTTGTATGTATGTATTGACTATGGGGGTGAGCCTGGTTGCTTGTTTTGGCCGCCGCTCTTATCTACGTAGTAGAGGTGTCGTTGGACACGTTATGTATCTATGCTATGAGCCTTGACTCTATTGACTCTTGTTGTTTATAATATGGAAGTTTCCCCTTAGTCCCTTTACCCTTGGTTCTAATGTTTTATTGATATTTTATTGCTTCCACGACTAAAGATGTGTAATAATATGCTATGAGGCTTATTTGGGGTTCCTTCAGGTTCTACATTCGCCGGTCATGACTAGGCCCTAGGCTTGGTTTGTGACAAAGTTTTATCAGAGCACTAAGTTATTAGATGATCGGCTTCCAATACACCGTGTTGATTAGAGTCTTGTTCATGGTTGTGTTGTGCACTACAACTATGAGCAAGAGGCTATGAGACGTTTTAGGAAATGTTTCCCTTTTTCATGTTCTAAGTCATGCTATAGAGTTGAAGTAAGTTTTTCCCCCCGAACGATTGTTCTTTGCTATGCTAGATCATGCCTAACACAAGAGGAAGATAAGCCTGCACACCCGAGGGGCAACCGGCTAATGGAGAGCTCCGAGTTGCTCTCATCTTGCTTGCGAAGTTGTGGCTAATCAAGGCAATCAAGGGGCCCAAGCCCCTCATGCTCCTACACCAACTTCTCGGGTGAGAGACTTCATTAGAATGATTCCCCAGAATTCTATGGGTCCAAGGTAGATGAGGACCCTCAAGAGTTTGTGATTGAGGTCTACAAGATATTGGCTATCATAGGTGTGAGGCTGGAAGAAAAGACGGAGTTAGCGGCCCAGCAACTCAAAGGGGTAGCACAAATATGATACAACCAATGGAAAGAAGAGAAGGGAGTCAACTATATGGTGCTTTAGGAAGAGTTCAAAGTGGTTTTCCTTAATCGATTCTTCCCTCTTGAGCTTAGGGAAGCTAATTGGTTGAATTTATGGATTTGAGACAAGGGTCAATGAGTGTGAGGGATTATGCCCTCAAGTTCAACCAACTTTCAAAGTTTGCTCCTTGGTTGCCGACCCAAGGTCTAGAATGAACAGGTTTGTGATGGGGTGTCCGACTTAGTTAGTGAAGGATGCCGATCCGCTGCGGATTGGTGACATAGACTTGTCCCATTTGATGACCTATGCCGAACAAATGGAAAAGGAGAAATTGAGGAAGAGAAGGGGTCATGAGGCCACGAGGGCCTGTTTTGAGGGTAATTACCAAAAGGGTGGTCGGTTCCATGAAGGCCAAGTGTTTATTCATGCATTTCAAAATAGGTTTGCGAATGAATTTCCAAGGGCCAAAGGTGTTAGGGGTGTAGTTCCTAATGGTGGGTGTCCAAAATGTGGTAGGGATCATAATGGCCGATGCTTGAAGGATACAAATACTTGTTATGGTTGTGGGGAAGCTGGGCATAAGGTGATGGATTGCCTTTGAAATCACACCAAGGTTAAGGAGGTTCGTCCACAAGGTGCTTCTGCGGTTCCTTTGGGGAAAGGTGGCCGATAATATGGTGCCCCAAGGCACAATCGGTTTTATGCATTGCATGGGAGGCAAGGGGTTGATGAGGTCCCCGATCTTGTTGCCGATATGTCAAAAATATTTGATTTTGATGTGTATACATTGATTGATCCGGGTGCCACTCTTTCTTTAGTTACCCCCTTTGTTGCCAAAAAGTTCCATGTTGAGCCCGAATTGTTGCGTAAGTCATTGAGGTGTCTACTCCTATTAGTGCATCTATTGTTGCTAGAAAAGTGTAACACCCCACATTTTACATGTATTAATTCTATGTAAATGAATCATGTTATGGTTTGGTCAAATTAGCGTCAATT
>JAPFFP010002140.1:0-18007 GCA_026153255.1 Solanum medicagineum
TAAGTCACGCCCTAGTCGCCCCAGTTTTTCCAACTAAACGATTAACATTCGAAATACATGTTTTACGGGGTCTAACATAAAAATAATAATATAATAATAAAAATTAATTAAGAAAAAGTCAAGGATGCAGTGAAGCACCTTGACTAACTGAGTTTAGTAATTTTTCTTTCTTTAATCCAAATTAAAATTTGCTTACAAAAATTATTAACATGTAGAGAAGGCAATCATGCCACTAAGGTCTAGACGAAGAATGCGGTAACGTATCTAAGTTGAGACTCATAAAATCCATAACTTTATATTTTAAAAAATGTACAAATTAAGGTACATAGACGCAATTTATCCCCAAAGTAATTTAAGGCAAGTATAGGTTGATAAAAGCGACCGTGCTAGAAGCACGGGACTTGAGGGGTGTCTAACACCTTTTTCTTGGTCAACAGAATTTCTTATCCGGTCTTCGTTTTGGTAGACCAATAAAATAAAAAGTCATTTTCTTTTGATTAGGAATTTGAATAAGGTGACTTGGAACACCAAAACTCAATTCCAAGTGGAGACTCTGAATAAACAATAATTCCTTTTTCAAAACGTCACTTTAGTTGGAAAAACTCTATTTTTCAAAATCTCATGCGAGAAAAATAGAGGTGTGACAATCCTTAGACCTAGAAATTCTATCATAGTCAAAATATAATTAGAATTTACGAAATAAAAGATATAAATCATTTGTTCAAATGATAAGTTCATAAAAATCATCAATTATTCAAGATTTGCTAAAAGTATGCTAGCTTTAGGAAAGTTCTTAAGAAACACAATTAAGGAAGACTCTAATCATCTACTTTCAATCGTTCACATCTATGGAGCATATGGATGTAACACCCCTAAAATTACCGAAATACCTTTAGAACATAATCATGCGCATAACGCGTCTTCCAAAGTTTCAACGGGAAATCTGAGACCAGATTTGCAATTAACATGAAAAATCAAGTGGGAAAACGGTCTCGACCCGATTTTAGAGCAATCGGGTCGAAAAATAATTTTCATAAGTTGGTGCAAAAACAGTGTCGATCCGTTCCCCTAATGCGACGTGAAGGGGGAGGGAGTCACACTTGGTTATTTTCTTAAGTTTTCAATGGGAACTTGAAATTCTAAAAATTTGCGAAAATGTACTGGTCCGCGCCCCTGGAGGTCGCGAACCAGTGTATGAGTATTAAAAACTTTTCTTTAATTCAAGAAGGGCCTTTTGGTCATTCCCCATCCTATGCTAAGTCTTAAAATGTATTTTTAAAGCCGTTTTATATCGACTAAGGGTTTCTAAAACCCATTCTTGCTAATCCCTTACGTAAGAAAACTTTGAGAGGGGAGACAGGAAAGCTTAGAGGATTAAGGATTCAAGTCCAATCCTTGTTGAAGATTAGTAAAATCTTCATCCTAGGTATGTAAATGCTGCCCAAAACATGAGATTATTCTTCCATGTGCCCCGTTGAACGTAGTAGGTTGATAGATGAAGTTGATTAGTCTGATTTGTCAATTTATTGCATGATTTATTAAAACTATTATTAATCTGCATATGTTTTCTTAAATTGATGATCATCACAATTTTAAATCACTTGCTTAATTGATTAGCTGAACTGTTGGATAGACTGTACACGTATAATTGCTAAAGAATGCATGAATGAAGCTAGGGGATTGATGTCTAGAGCCTGAGTTATGTATGTATGCATGATTGCTGTGGTCCGGGTCTTGAATTGAGTGAGTGTTGAGGATAATGTTGATGAAACTGGTTGAGAGGGAGATCCTAAGAGGTCTTTCAGAGATTGAACTTGGGACTGTAATAATGTTCTTAATCCCTTAAGTCGATAGAAAGTCGGATGAGTTGAGGTCCTTGTCTGAGGGAGATTGATGGTATAACCATCCTACTGTTGATAAACTTATGAGCATGTTGAGTCCTAAGAGAAGTATGAGCACCGAAATGGGTAAGAGTGAGCCCCGCTCGTACTCATTAACTACGCGGCCAACGTAGAAGAGGATTGGACCGTGAAAGCAGATGTTTCCTTTGTCCCGCAGAGGACTTGATAGACTTTTGGGATCCCCTAATAGACTCGTCCTTTGCCCCAACAAAGTACCGGGTGGATGTGGCAATGACATCTCTTTGTTGTACCATCACCAGCTCATACGTGGTGGTTGTTGGTTAGAGAAACTCCCAGATAGGTTTCATGTTGATAGTACTATGATGTTGATATGATAGTTTGAGTCTTGATTGATGGTGATATGATAGAGTCTTGTTCCTTATTCTTCTTGAGTTGAGATTGAGTATCTGATGAGCTGATCTCATTTTATGTCTCTTACCTATATTATTTACGTTAGCCCATTTTACATACAACACATTTCACGTACTAATGCCCCTTTGTCGCTGCATCATTTTATGTTACAGATTCAGTAGACAAAGGACTTCAGCAGGAGAATCATTGAGGTTCAAAGTTTCTTGATTTCAGATTGTCGTGAGTCCTCCCCTGCATTCAGAGGATGGTTATTTCATTACTTTTATTATGTTATTTTTATTGGATTGTGGTACCCATGGCCTGTCATGGTATCTTCTTAGACAGTAGCTATAAAGGCTTCATAAACATAGACAGATGATGGTTGATGTTGGGGTTTCTTTTCCCCTTTTTCCTTCTTTATATTGAGATTGTTCATTTATTCTTATTTCATATGATAGACATAGTGATGAGTCTTGTAGCCCACTGATAGTTTCTCTTAATTTCTTAAATGTCTTCTGTTAATTTACTGATTGAACGAGTGTGATGAGACAAGGTGGTTCGCTTGGGTACTATCAATAGTTTCCGAGTGCCAGTTATGCCTAGGGTACCCTCCCGGGGCGTGACAATGGAAGAACTTATTTCATGTTTTAGTTAGCCTTACATACTTGAAGAACAAAAGTTCTTGAGGAAACCTTTGGCTTGGAACCTTATAGCTTGAATGTAAGAAACCATTCTATGGCGTTCTTGGAGATGGAATTTGAAGAAGAATCTTGACAAAACCCTAGATTCTTGAAGGGAATCTTGAACTAGGAGCCTTTAGATATTGTGAATTTAGAAAATTTTATTTTTTGAAATTCTTGATCTTTGGAAGAGTAAACATTTGGAATCTTGTTACTATACATATAATAATGTCATTAGATTATAAGATAGACTTTGAGAAGTTATTAAAGGATAAAAGGTAAAAAATGTCCTAGAAAAGTAACAAAATTATCAAAATTAGAAAAGTGATCTTTTAATGATTTTCGTCGGCCTAATCGATGCTCTAAAGGCCCCATCACCAAACTATTCGGCAACCACTGAATGGGAGCTTTAGATCTCTTAAAATTACAACCTCTAAGGGTCTTCAAAACCATTCAATGATCTATATATGATATGCTCCTAATGCAGTTTATGAGTCGTCGAATTAGCACTCAGCTTGTCGGATTGCGCAACCTAGATATGCTTCAGTAAAATGACCATAACATTTTACTACAAACTTTGGATAAGGAAAAATTAGTTGCATTAGAAAAAAGACTTAGAGACCTTTAATTTAATAGGTAATAGGTATCGTAACTTTTTATGTGTTTATAGATATGACTATTTGAAGTTAACCCTTATCTAAACTCATACTAAAACTTAGACCATAGAAATGTTTTTGAACTTGGCTTGACTTTAGAGGTCCCTTATGACCCTAAACCACATTGGACATACTTTAAATACCAATAAAGGAAACTTAACGTATATTTACAACTTAAAAGTTATTAAATCATCTAACTTCATAAAATCTCATATCAAGACTCAATCGGTAAGAAGATTTCAGATCAACTTTATGCTAAGGGATTCTTGTAACCTTGGTTGATCTCAAATATATTATCTGCCTAACGAATTGACCTTAACACCTATATAAAAATTTAGACCCACTTGGTATGATAACATTTCACCCCTCTTGATAGTTGCTCGAGTCTTACTCGATTAGTTGTGTAAGTTGATATTTGAGAAGCTTGAATTTTAAAGGCTTAAGTTTTTTAATTTTGATTTTTGAAGTCTTTTAGAATTTTGAATCTCAAATGAAATTTTGTAGATTCCAACAGTTCTTAAACATGAAAATTGATCTAGAAAAATTTTCAGAATCAGATTTGCAGTTGTATTATGGATTTGAGGTCTCAAGTTGGGAGTTTGAGTTAAATTTGATAAAGGTTTGACTTCGGTCAATGTTTTGAATTCGGATGCTCAAATTGAATTTTTACTGATTTCTAGAATTGGAAGATAATTTTAGCTCTATAATGAGCTTAGTATAATGTTTTAATATTCCGAAAGTATTTTGGCATTTGTAATGTCTTAAGTTGTTCTATTTGTGATGAATCAGATTCTAGGTGAAGAAGACCTCAGATTTAATTTTTGACGATTTCATTGAGTTTGAAATGTCAAACTTAGTAGGGTTGCATATACAATTTGTATTTTTGGCATTCTAATGAACTCAAGGGTTGATATTTGGACTCTGTGTTTTAAAATTTTTATGCTTGCTAGTGTTTGATGTAGCCCTCACAATTATTGAGGAATTGGTCGCTTTTGTGGCCACCGCTTAAGAGAACTCCCATCACTATTACGAAGGAGCTGTTCAGTAGTGTCCTGAAAGCAACCATAATGCTGCAATTACAATGCCAACATATTGTCCGAGTGTCACTTAAGCCATCCGTTGGCCACTTTTGCAACATTAACATTGATTTTTGGGGATTGTTCTCAAGAAACAATCATCATTTGATATTTTTGAACTTGGAGAGCTCGTGAGAGGTGATATTGGAAGTGATTTTCAAGTGTAATTCATTAGGTAATTGAATTTCAATACATACATACCCAAGTATCCCGTAGGACCTCTAGTACAAATGGAACGGGGGCCAAGAAACCTCCAGGGCTCCTTCTCAAAAGATAATATCCATAAAAATACAAGTCTTAGTAAGGCAAGAAAGTAAATGTCTATTGTCCCCAAAGTGGAGGACTCACCAAAAGTGATCTTCAACTGAATCGTCTAGCCACGTGGAGGAGGAGGATGGATAGGAGCTTGGATCCCTACATGGTTAGATCATGTAGGAAAAAAGTATGCGTTAGTACTTAGAATGTACTAAGTATGCGTGGGTGCAGTGCAACAAGGGACATAAGCCATAATTAAGCAGTATGCAAAATCATAAAGAATGGATAAAAGCTCAATATGCCATGAATGTTCAATGCCTTAGTCCAAATATGCATGAGGAATCATCAATTCACAAAACATATCATACATAGATGGGAAGGGACCGTAGTAGACATGTAAGATGTGCTTGGACTGTCCATCAGTCTGGGGGTGAAAAGCTTAACTCAAATCCAAGCAAGTACTCAAACCACGCTGTAGAGCCTACCAAAAATGGAAAGTGAACAAAGACCCTCTATCTTGCAATATAGACATAGACACCCCATGCAATCTGAGAATATCCTGGATACACAACCAAGCTACCTGCTTCACACTATAGCTAGTCTTCACTAGTAAGAAGAGAGCCAACTTAGTCAAACTATCAACAACCACCCGAACTGAATCAAATTTGCCTAAGTCCATTGGCAATCTTGTGACGTAGTCCACAGTCACCCACTCCCATTTCTACTTGGTATTGGGCATCCTTTACATTGATCCATTGGGCCTCTGGTGCTCATACTTGGACTGTTAGCAATTCAAACACTTTGCCACGAACTCAGCTATGTCCCGTCTCATCCTAAACCATCAATAGTTATGTTTTAGATCATGGTACAACTTTTCTGCACCAAGATAGATAGAATATCTAGCATAATAGGCCTCTTCTAATATCAATCTCACCAAATCCCCAACCTTAGGCATACAAACTCTACTATTTATCCTCAAAACATCATTAGAATCAATAATAGTTGTCTTGGCTTCACACCCTAACACTTTATCATGAATCAAACATAGTCTGGGATCATCGAACTGATAAGCACAAATATGATCAAGCATGGACAATGTAGCCTAAATAAAGACCAAAATACTCTGAGGAGGAGAAATATCCACTGAACCATCTATCTAGCAAGGGACTGAACCTCCAAAGCTAAGGGCCTCTCCTCAGCCCTCAAGAATGCTAAGCTTTACATACTAGTAGCGTTCCAGCACAAAGCATTTGCCTTTATATTCGCCTTGCAAGGGTGATATAGAATAGAGATACCATAGTCCTTTAGCAACTCCAACTATCTACGCCGTCTCATGTTTAGGTTAGGCTGAGAAATGATGTACTTGAGGCTCCGGTGATTAGTAAAGAACTTACAATGCACCCGATAAAGGTGATATCAGCACGATTTCAACACAATCAAAACTACAGCCAACTATAAATCATGAGTAGGGGTTGTTTCTCTCATGTACCTTTAGCTGTCTACAAGCATAAACTATCACCTTCCCTCTCTGCATCAATACACCACTCAAACACATACCAAAAGCATCATAATATACTATAAATGGCACTCTCTCCTTGGGCAAAGCAAGAATAGGTGCTGAAATAAAAAATCCTTGAACTTTTGAAAGCTTGCCTCACGCTCCTCCGACCACTAAAATGCTACATCATTCTAAGTCGTCCTAGTGAACAGAGCTACTATAAAGGAGAATCCCTGAACAAACCACCACTAGTATCCTGCCAAATGAATGAAACTCCAAATCTTAGTCACAGAAATAGGTCTAGCGCACTCACGAACAACTACTGCCTCGGCCGAATCTACCATAGTACCCTCTTTTGTCACTACATGCCTAAGGAAAGCCACATAGTAAAGGGAAAACTCACACCTTGAAAACTTTACATACAACTTCTCTTCCAGTAACCTCTGAAGTACAACCCTCAAATGCGGAAAATGATCAACCTAACTCTTGGAATAAACTAAGATATCATCAATTAACATGATCACAAATATGTCCAAGTAGGGTTTGAACACTTGTTTGATCAACTCCATAAAAGTAGCTGGAGTGTTGGTCAATCGGAATGACATACCACAAATTTATAATGCCCGTAATGGGTCCTGAAAGTTGTCTTTAGGTTGTTAGACTCTTGAAGTCTCAATTGCTGATAGCTAAACTTCAAATTGATCTTGGAGAATACCAAGGCACCCTGCAATTGGTAAAAAGATCATCGATGTGAGGGAAAGGATACTTATGCTTAATGGTCACTTTGTTCAACTGGTGATATTCAATACACATGCGCATTGTGCCATCTTTCTTCTTCACAAATAGAATAGGAGCACCCCAAGGGAGATACGCTCGGACGAATAAATCCCTTCTTCAAAGATCCTCTAATTGCTCCTTTAACTCTTTCAAATCAGACGGAGTCATCTGATAAGGGGAAATAGAAATTGGCTTAGTGCCCGAATCCACATCAATAGCGAAGTCAATATCACAATGCAGAGGAACACTAGGAAGTCAGCCGAATACATCCATATACTCTCTAACAACCCTGGTAGTCTCCAATGATGGTGGCTCCTGAGAATAGGCCCGTACATGGGACAAATAAGATAAGAATCCTTTATCTATCAAACGACAGACATGCATTTAAGAAATATCACCCTTGGGTAGGAGCTAGGTGCTCCAGTCCATACCAACGAAGGTAAGTCGGGGCAAGATAAGGTCACGTTCTTCACATGGCAATCCTGAATAGCATGATGAGAAGATATCCAATCCATGTCAATATCACATCAAAGCCAATCATATCCAACACTATCAAGTCAACAACAATATCTCTCCCCATAAAAGTCATAACATAACCTTGATATACTCGATTCATCACTAATGATTCACCTACCGGGGTGGAAATAATAATAGGCTCGGCAAGAGGCTCACACATAATATCAAGATCTAAAGCAAAATAAGTCGACATATAAGAATGAGTAGAGCTTAGATTAAATAAAACTGAAGCTGAGCAGTGGCACACTGGAACCATACTTGTAATAAATGCATTAGAGTCCTTTGCCTCGGCTCTATCTGGGATAGCATAGCAAACTTTGCAACCACCACTAGCTTGTGGGCCTCCATGGCCTTCACCTTTCGTTGTACCACAGCCTCCTGTAGTACCACCCTCTAGTTACTGGTGCAGGGGCTGGCTAGGCTGGCTGAGACCTTTAAGCTGGGTAAAAGGTGCATGATATGGAAAATGGTGACAAGTGTCCAATCTCATCACAATGATAACAATCCTTGGTCTCTTGTCTCTAAGATGGTTGTCCTGAAAAGCCACCATGCCTAAGTGCACAAAAAGAGCTATTATCGTCCATTTTAGTAGATCTAGATTTGTTAACACTGTCAGATGCTGGGATGGTTGCATGAATAGCTCAACCCTGCCTCTGAAACTCTCAGTACCATGGCAGATATCCACTATACTAACCATGCTGAAGGAATCTCTTCCCGCTACCCTGTATACCATGTCTGATGTGCTCTATCATATGAGCATGATCCACCATACTCTAAAATGTACCCCTAGCAAAAACCAAGAAAGCGGTGGCCGTTTAAAGATACCCTACCAAGCCCTACACAAATTGTCGAATCCTTTCGAATTCAATACAGATGATGGACCAGGCATATCTAGACAATCCATGAAACATAGTCGTATTGTTTGATACTGCCATAGAGCCCTGTTGAAGTCTATCAAACTCATCCTTGTGGCTATCTCAAAGGCTATATGGCACAAACCTCTCCAAGAATTTCCTTATAAACTACTCCCATGTGATAACTGGAGATCCAATATGTCGATGATCCTAAACAGACCTCCACCAATCCTCGGCTAGGCCGTTGAACTAGTAAGAGGTATAAACAACTCATACGACTTAAGAATGGATAAATTACATAGCCGGTCCCAACTCTCTGATAAGAAATCATAAGATCTATCACCAGGGTTGCCACCGAATCTCGAGGGAGCCAATCACACAAATTGCTCAAACCTCTTGTGCTCGGCAGTGGACATGGATGGGCTAGCAGATGATGGTGGCAGCATAAAAAAGGGTGGTGCAACAAACTGAGCAATCCACAATTTGAAGCTTCAAACCTGAACTCAACCGAGATATCTGAGGCAGAATCATAGTACTCATAAGAGAATTCGTTAGACTGAGAAGGGCCCACATGAATCATGGTTGGCTCATATTAAGATATAGAAGGTCCAATTGGTGTTGTAGAAATTGGTGCACCAATAGTACCTGCGGCTAGGGGTTCTCCCTCCAATCTAGTCAATACCCTTAAAAGTAACTCCTGAATCAAGGGTCTAGTACCTGGGGCTGAAGATGGTGGAATAGGGTACGTAGGCCCCTCTCATATACTCCATCTCAGGAGAAGCCGATCTAGTATCCTCTGGATGGAGCTGCCCCTTTAACATGTCCTCAATCCCTGGCCCTATCACAAGCCCTGCTTCGACCAGGAGTGAGATCCACATTAGTTGACTCAGACTCTCTCACCGATCATCAAGATCTAATGAAAAACATTTGCATTGAAGGAGTATATTACACAGTTTAAAAATATGTGATATGAAGAAACACATGAATAAAAGCAAGATATGAAACTTTTTCCTAACAAGTGCCTCGTAGCCTCCCGTAGATGGGTATGAAAATCTACATACCGATCCATGAGACTCTACTAGACACCCTACTCTTGACTCATGAGCCCAAAAAACCTAGAGTTTTAATACAAAATTTGTCATGACCCAAAACCGGATTGCGAATTAAGAAGATTAATAAAAAAGCAAAAGCAACTACAACATAACAACGAAATCCTAAAACCTAGAGCCATGAGTATAAGAGAATCTAAAGTAGTACTAATAAGTAAAATACAACCGTCTCAAAAAAACATACAACTGTGATAATATTCTAATACAATGTCTGAGATAGAAAGCAACTAGGAAATCTCAAAGATCCATTACGACATAAAGTTTGAGCTTCACCACTAAGATCTGGAATAGATGGAGATCTCTGATGGAATATAATCAACTACCCTATATGGGTCCCTGTGCTCGATTTGTGGGGGGTAAACAAAGTCGGGGTGAGCACACCGAAGTGTACCCAGTAGGTTCAATTGATTAGGTAAGAGAAATTAAAAAAGCATGCAATAACTAAGAGTATCTACCACGTGCATCACTTGGTTAGTACATGATATAAAAATAAATAAGAATAGTATAAGACACTAAGTACAATCAATAGTGCAACGCATATGAAATGTATGTATGCCTTGGCGTCACAGACCATGCATGAGGTGAAATCATGACTGTCGCAGGACCAATGTACACATCTATTGAGCCAAAGCTACTAGATAGAACCTAGTAGTATCATAGGCCACATACTCAAGTATCTCAAGGCATCACAGGTCATAAACAGAAGTATCTCCAGGCATCGCAGGCCCCATACTAAAGTATCTCAAGGAGACGCAGGCCTTATACTGTAAGGTCTTGATGTATCATAATACCTCAAGTTGTACAGATGTAATAAGATGTGTGTATACTAATGCAACCATTCAAGTATGAGATATGTGTACACCAATGCAACAATTCAAGTATGAGATATATGCATACCAATGCAACCTTTCACGTATAAGATATGTGTATACCAATGCAAGCATTCATGAAATATATATCAAAGCAATATAAATTATAAATGATAAGTACAATAGCCATCACATGAAAGGACTATGTCAAGTGCCTCAACTAGTACAATAATACCATCAATATGTATCATATCACAGCTCTCTCATCAATACCCAGAAGGTCAATAAAACTACACTTCGTAAGTCTCCGATTAAGCTCATAAATCTTGAATTTATCATAATATCATCAATTTTACCACAACACAATCCAAATACTATCACAAGCCTCATATTATCACAAGAATATCCAAGACTATCTTAATTCTCATATTTTATCTCAATTTATTCAGAAGATCGCCATTTACTCAAATTTCAGCATAATCGGTATCACATTTCTATCAAAATTCTATCATATCATGCCAATCGCTCATTAATCTGTCTAAATCTTACACCTACCACATGAACATGTCCAATAACTCAGATGCAGTTCCAACAAGGTTAGCCGAACCTAACTCAATGCTAAAACCACACTCAGACAAGCTTTCAATTAACTCAAGCCTCCAAACGATCACCTAATTGATCAATCACTACAAAAATAGATACTGCTCATCAAGAGGTGCATTTTGATAATCGCGTAGGCAGAGAAGGGTGGTCACACTATACCTCCGCAAACGTAGATCAAATCCTGTGAAATGGAGTGAAAGTCATCCAGACCTCTGTAAACATGGAGAAAAAAAGTTACTACACTAGAAACAAGAAATATCAATAATGCACAACTAAGTCCGAAACTCGGAGTGAACCCTTAAGACTCATCCAGAACCCAAATTTCACAAATCAAATATGTATCCATACCAAAAATGACAATTTGGACTCAATGGAATAATCAAAATTTGATTATGATTTCTCTATGACACATTCACCAATGAAACTCACATAAGCTAGTTTAACACTCAAAATGCCAAACATGCCCTCGACAACTCAAAAAATTATGTTGAGACCATTTGTGGTGTTAGTTTCACCATCTGGAACTTCTGAAACTGTCAGAATTTTGATCTGAGCTTTCGACATCTGAATGTTGACCCAAGTCAAACTTTAGCTCTGAAAATAACTAAAAATGCAAGTTTGGGCCTAAACACTTTATTTTAACTTCGAATTCAGTTTTGTGACTTCTTCTAGACCATACTCAACATTTTAGAGCTAATAAATTAGCAAATTTCTGATCTGACACCTAAAACTTAGGATGACACAAAAACTCGCGTTTTCAACAACTTAAGCTTCCAAAAATGCCAAACCTCATAGTTTCAACTTTTGAAACATAGGATTTTAATTTCAACAATAGAAATAGTTCAAAATAGGTCCAAAACAACTTTAAAAGGATAAAATAGTAATTTCAATAGATAAACTAGAAAATGACCAATCAGGTCATTACATATGGCTAGCTTATTGACGTGCAAGACTAGTAGTAGTGGTGAGCCTTTAGTTCAGGGACTTCACTAATTTATTTTTGCTTGTGTCTTTGGAGGGTTGTATATTTTAGACTTGATATGTTGAGACTTTAAGTTTCTATCATATTTTCATGTGTTTTCTATCATGGGAACTGAGACAGATCATCGGTTCTTACTAAGTCATGTAGTTGGTATGTTTGGACTATTATGTTATGTGGAAATTTTCCTTTGAGATTAAATGACTTTCCTTAGCCCCTTTTCCAATTTCATTTTCGCATTATGTTGATGTTTACCTATGAATGCTTGATGTATGCTAATATGGCTTTGATAAAGTGCCTAGGGGTATCTTATTCGCTATGTTACGATTAGGCCTTAGGCTTAGGTCGTGATAGCGGGTTGTTTTTACTACTATTCCAATTGATGAATTCCATTATGTTCATGCATATTCTTGTTGTGTTGCATGTTTTATAGACAAATTGATATCGAGCCCACCTAATTTGCTTGATTTTTCAAAGTATTATAACTTGAATTCCAAGGGTTTCAACCAATGGTTTATGAAAACTATTGACCATGATCACAGAAGTTATTTAATGAATGATTGAATGTTGGTGCAAGATTTTCTCACCTAATTGATGGATTCTCTATGTGACAAGGACCATTCTCACATAATTGAATCACCAAGTTTAATGAGATATTCTATGAACATCATTGATGATTTTATTACAACCTAAAACATTAATTAGCTACTTTATTGCATTACTTTTATTCCATGGTATATGACTTACCACCAAGAAGGTTTGAGATGTGGTTTGGTTAGGTGGACATTAAGGTTATGCAACCAATATAAAACCTGATAACAACCCTTTAGAAAGAACTGTGCCACCATAGGTTGCGTCTTCAAGCTAGTGATGTGTTACAAAAATACAACACTTTTAATGCTTAAAACTTTGAATTTTGTGTGTTCTCAATGCGATGTTTGTGATTTTTATGTGTTTTTTATTTTTATCTATATAGGATTATAGATTGTCCATGATTTTAGGGTAAGTTACAGAAGTTGCTGCAGATTTGCTGTTGTACGAGACCCTCTATGGGTCATAGACCATTCTACGGGCCGTAGGGAGGTTTTGTGAAGATTTCCAGTGAGGGTCTGATTTATGATGTTGATTCTACAAACATATAGATGAGTCGTAAAAGAGGATTCGTGCCCTGAGGATCAGAGAAGTGGACTTTCAGGAATTTCATCAGACGAAACCCTTTTTGTGGGTTATAAATCACTTTACGAGTCATAGAGGGGTGTCGTAGAGTTGAAGTCCAAATCTTTAGCAGCTGAGGTATGAGACCCCGATTACGGGACATAAAGTTCAATTTGGGTCGTAAAATGCTTTCGTATAACATGCCGACCATTTCTCCTATTTTGTTTAGGATTTGATTTTTAATTATTATAAATAAGTCTTTTAGGTTATTTTTTAAAAGTTTTTATCTACTACTCAAAGAATTCAATATTTTGAGAGAGAAAATTGTAAGAGTCTTTAAGAACACTTGTGGTTGAATTTGGTATTAAAGCTTGTGATTGTTATTAACATTGGATTGCTTGTTCTTAAATCAATTGTGTAAGTATTCAATTATGTCTTCTCAATTCATAACTTCTGCATCTACACATAACATGAGTAGCTAAATCCTCAACTAGGGTTGTTGTAACCATGAAGAACTAACAAAGTAAGACCGGATAATTCACAATTCTTAAAAGGTGTATATGCATGTATTAATTAACTCTCTTCATTTTGCATGTTTTATGGTGGTGGCCAACATTAGAACCTGCCTAGTGTTAATAATTGGACCAAGGTAGTAATGAAAAGGAAAAGATATCAATTAACAAGATCCTATTGACGTGTTCTCGTCCAATTAATCAAACTGGTCCAAGGAGAGGTTGTACTGGGGCTAATAGGTAATAGTTAGTAATGTACACTATGTAGATAGGCCAAGCCACATCGTGAAATTCATCTCTCACCTTTGACCAAAGGGCTTGGTGACCTTAAATTATCGTCCTGCATGCTATACACTAGAAAAGAATTAGGTTATCCTGTGATACAGAGTTAGGGAATCATGGGGAATACAATACCCTAGTTGCTCTCCATTATTGACTTTTTCTTTTGTAATAGTTAGTTTTATTTTCTCATTGATTCTTGCAAACCCCCCACCCCCTTGGGGAATTGGGCCGGTTAATTACTTAGATTGCAAATTGGTGAATTTTCTTGAGTCTACGTATTGCCTGTGGAATTAACCCTAACCTTTGTTAGGTTCTATATCTTGACAAAAATCATTTTATCCTTTAAAAATAAGGTATAACTTGGGCGACATCAAGATCTTTGCGCCGTTGCCAGGGAATACGGCTAGACTTAGTGAATTTATTAGTAATTCGAGTATTAATCCTTAGTTCCCTTATTTTACTTTTGTTTATTATTTTGTTCTTATTTTCAAGGTGTAGGCGTGGTGTATGCCCAACACTCGGAGTCAAGGTAAGCCCTTGACTACATTTAATCTAGAGATCTACTGAATGCTAAGAAGGATGGCCCAAGTGAGACGACCCCAATAAGTGCCTGAAAATATGTCTCAGAATGCCCAGAATTTTATATTTCATATATCTCAAAATCCATGTTTGATATCAAAAATCAGACTTCATATTCATGTTCAGGGGCTCCAAATTAGTGGAAAGAAGGTCTAACCCCGATTATAGAGAAATCAAATCACAATTTCAATCTTCCAAAATTTCAATTTCTAGAATTTGTCTGCGATGGTGCTGCAATGTGCAGCTGTCGCAGACATGTGTAAACTTGGTCTCCATGAAAGGTCCGCAATGCGGACCTATGTAAATTCTGCCCAATTATTTTTCTTGTGGTCCAAGGCTTTTAGATCTTGGGCCTAAGTGTTCCCAAGCATGTGTTTACCTATACTTAGTCATATTTCACCCTCATATCATCCTAAACATTACCCAATATCCTCTTAAATACTTAGCCATATTTTCACTCCCAAATTCAAGTCTCAAAACCCTCATCCAGAATTAAGGATTTCCTTCAAGCTTCAAGCCTCCATTTTCAATCTTCATTAAAAGCTTCCTCAAAGCTAAGGTATGTAGGTTTTAGCCACTGGGTTCTTCAACCTATGGTGTCCCAATTTCCTTTTTACTTAATTCGCATGATTTAAAAGTTGATTTTACAAATGCGTTTACTACTAAGAAGATGTCTATGAACTATGTTAATGCTATGTAAAGTTGTGATTGTTTTGCTATGTTTTGAGCTATAAATCTTGAATCTAATGTAAGATTTGATAAAGGGTTTTGATGTATATTGCTTGAGGGTGTTGCAAGGTGTTGATTGATGATTTTATAATGGATTCTCTTGCATGATTTTATCCCTATATTTCATGGTTTTGTACTACCATTACAAACCTTCTAAGTGTTTGATAAAATGTCCGGATTTGGTTTCTTGAGGATTTAAAGGTCCAAAGCATTTGGGATATGCTATGATTGATGTTGTAATGATGTAATGAGCTTATGCATATGATATAATCCATATAAAGTGTTGCGTTAGACCATGCACGGTGCGGGGGGACTAAGAGCCCGGATAGCCTAACTAAGGGGTTAGAATCTCAAACACCAGGGTTGTAGTTGAGATTGCCACTAACCTAGATGAGGGGTTTGTACCTCACACACCAAGGTGATAGGTGCAATTATCACTAATATAGATGAGAGGTTTGCACCTCACACAGTAGGGTGATGGATGAAATCATCAGTAACCTACAAAGGGGTTTGTACCTTGGAAATATAGCTTGGTCTTTTCTACACATATGATATCCTATATGAGCAAGAGTTACTTAAGCATGTTTTACTCATGCATTGATCATGCATTCCATATTGATATGATATGCCTATTGCCTATTGTATACATTTTGATTAGTATGTCTATCTCTTGTTGCATTGCACCCTACATACTTAGTATATTCAAACGTACTAATACTCTTCATACCTGATATCACCATTTAGGAACCGGTGCCCAAGTTGATCATCTTCCTCCACGTGGTTAGATTGGTACTTCTCAAGCTTGTGGTGAGTCCTCCACTTCAGGGACCTTAGTCTTTGTTGCTCTTATTATGTATATAGACATTCTTCTTATTTTCTATTTTGACTATGAGGGTGAGCCTGGTTGCTTTATCATGGCCCTCACTCTTATCTATGTATTAGAGGTGTCTTTTGGACATGATATGTATCTATGATATAAGCTTTGACTCTTTGTCTCTTCATTATGATGTTGTGTGATCTTTTCCCTTAGCACCTTTGCCCCTACTCTTACGCCTTATGTTTTTTATGTGCTTCCGCGACTAATGATGTGCCATGATAAGTTAAAAGGTTTGTTTGGGGTTCCTTCTGGTTCCCCATTCACTGTATCACGTCTAGGCCCTAGGCTTGGGTCATGACAATCTTGGTATTAGAGCACCAGGTTGATAGATCCTCAGAGTCCAACACACCACAACGATTAGAGTCCTTTTCATGGTTGTGAAGCGCGCCATGACTATGAATAGGATGCTATGAGACGTTTTAGGAAATTTTTGCTTTCTTTATGTTCTAAGTCGTGCTATAGAGTTTTGGTAAGTTTTTCCCACCTAACGATTGTTCTATGCTATGCTAGATCATGCTAAACACTCGAGGAAGAAAGGCCCAAACTCCCAAGGAGCAAACTACCAGTGGTGAGCTCCGGGATGCTCTCACTATGCTTGCCCAAGTTGTGGCCAACCAAGTAAATCAAGGGGCCTAATCCCTTCATGCTACTACCCCAGGAGCTAGGGTAAGGGAGTTCATGAGGATGAATCCTCCGGTGTTCTATGAGTCAAAGGTGGATGAAGATCCATAAGAGTTCATCAATGAGGTCTACAAGATTTTGAATATCGTAGGTGTTGGCTGAATGAAAAGGTAGATTTAGCGACATACCAACTCAAAGGGGTAGCCCAAAGACGGTATGATCAATGGGAGGGTGACAAGGGAATCGACAATGTGGTGCTTTGGGAGAGTTCAAATTGGCTTTCCTTAATCGATTTTTCCCTCTAGAGCTTAGGAAACCTAAGTTGGTGGAGTTTATGAACTTGAAAAAAGGTGCTATGAGTGTGAGGGAATATGCCATCAAGTTTAATCAACTTTCAAAGTATGGTCCTTATTTGGTGGCCGATCCTAGATCTAGCATGAATAGGTTCGTGATGGGGGTCTCCGACTTGTTAAGTGAAAAATACCGGTCGGCCATGCTAATTAGTGACATGGACTTGTCTCGCTTGATGACCTATGCCGAGAAAATAGAGAGGATCAATTGAGGAAGAAAAGGGAGCATGAGGCTAAGAGGTCCTGTCTTGGGGGTAAGTTATAAAGGGGTGGCCGGTTCCATCAAGGCCAAGGGTCTCATTATGCTACTAATAAGGGGTTTGCTAATGACCTCCCTAGCCCTCAAGGTGCTAGTGGTATGGTCCTAATGATGTGTGTCCTAAATGTGGAGGGGGTTATGGGTGCCCATGTTTGAAAGGTTCTAATGCATGCTATGAATGTGGAGAGCTTGGTCACAAGAAGATGGATTGTCCAATAAACCGTGGCAAAGGCTGGGGTGCAAATGTGGTTCCATTGGGTAGAGGTGGTCCTCAAGGTGGTTCCCCAAGGCACAATCGGTTTTATGTTATTCCTGGGAGGCCAGGGATTGGTGAGGTTCCTGATGTTATTACCGGTATGTTGAAAATTTTTGACTTTGAGTATATGCTTTGATTGATCCGGGTGCCACTCTTTCTTTTGTCGCCCCCTTTGTTGCTATAAAGTTCCATGTTGACCCCGAATTGTTGCATAAGTCATATGAAGTGTCAACTCCTATTGATGCTTCTATTGTTGCTAGGGAAGTTTATAGAAGTTGTCCTATTTGCATTTTGCATAAGTTGTTGCCTTGTGATCTTGTTGA
>JAPFFP010002170.1:0-64946 GCA_026153255.1 Solanum medicagineum
TTTTGTTTTGTTTATGCGTTGTATGCTGATACAAAACTTGCCATGTCACTTTCAGTTGAACTAGTGATTGGATGCATTAGGAAGGGACCTTAGGCCCATTTTCTTTGAATTAGTCCATGTTATCCTAAATGGCCCACCAAATGAAAGAGTTTATCCCTTGTTCCAAATGTTTGAGCCTTACATGCACCCTTTTCTTTCTAAATACCTAGCTAGCCTAACATTATCTAGTAAAATATCTTGATATTTTCCCTGGTCTATCCTTGAACATTGTGAACCTTAATTGAGGCAAAATTTCTAAGTTGAGGGTGGCTACCAAAAGTGGCCCTAGTTTGGGGATTGGATATTTTATACTTCACCTCAGGCTAAAAGCCTAAGTTAAAGGTGGCCTATATTATGGTATAATAGCAAAAATAAGGTGATTAGTTGGGAATAAAAGAAAGAATACAAAGTCATGTACCGTGTAAGAGAAAAAGAGAAAAAGATGCATTTGAATAAGTGAAAAAGCAAAATGAGATTTAAAATAAGGCACAAACTGTAAAATGAACAGAAATTACCTGGAAAGCTTGAAAATAAGGAGTAAGAAAGAACAAGTCAAGAACGGTTGAGTTGTTAAGGTGAAAGTATTGAAAAAGCATAATTCAAGTTCAGCCTATAGTCACTAATAGTAATGCCACACCAAAGCCCCATGAACCTATGTTATAAGTCTATGAAGTCCTAAAGTGATCCTAATCCAATCATCAACAATTCAAGTTGTGAGTATATGGGAAAGCTTACAGGACTGTTCATCATACATGAATCTCATTTGTGAGAGTGAGTGTGCTTGCACAGTCCCTTAAACAACTTTGAAGGCATATTGAGTGAAAAAGGGGACTTCTTTTCTGTGAGGGCATTTGCATTGCATGGTTAGCATTTGACTTTTTCAGTGACTATGGATAGTTGATACTCCTTAATATGTCATAGTTGGATTGCCAAATGCATCAATGTCCGATGGTTTGCTTAGATAACAACATGATCATGTTTTGAAAATTCTAGTATAGGTACCTGAGTTGAAATTGAGTACGGTATATGCCAATAGGATGATTGCTATTTATTGCTTATTATATATCTAGATTGAGTCATTGCTTATGGACAAGCAACAATTCTATTTTGAGGGTATTGATGTACTGTGAAAAATACAGGACATTTGATGTCTAAAACAAGGGATTTTGTGTGTTCTTAACGTGAATTTTTATGTTTTTTATGTGTTTTGTGCGTAATTTTGTAGGAAATACAGGTTGGGCTGATTTTGGGGAAAAGTAGCAGATTTTGTTGAATTTGAGGATCTACATGACCCACTATGAGTCGTAGCCCAAGCTATGATTCATTAGGGGATGGTCATAGCGATTAATAATTTCTGAAACAAAAATCTGAGAATTTGAAGTTTAGGCATACAAGATCCAGGTATGAGGTGTAGTCCTCACTACGACTCAAAGAAAGGGGCCTCATAGCAATTAACAATGCTAATGAAAATTTGACCAAGAATGTAACTACAAGCATGGACAACGAGAAGATAATATGAGTCGTAGACTAGACTACGACTCGTAGGTATGAACCATACAATCCAAGTCCAAAATATCAAGTGTTGACAATGAAAGCCCAATTACGACTCGTAGGCCACCCTACGAGCAGTAGCTAGGAGCCGCAACAGCTGGTGACATGACTTTTCTTATTATTTTAAGGATCTTTATGTAAATAGTATATGTTAGGATTTTAGAAGTAGCTTCCACAGTTTTTAGAGAGTTTTTCATTGAGAATCTCTTAGTTCTTAGATTGGGATTATTGTAGGGTTTTAGAGAAGAAAATTAGGGTTTTCACATTGAGACTCAAATTGGAAGATTGGAATCACTTGGAATTTATTTAATCATTCAAGCTTGTGAATAAATTCAAAAGTGGTTTTATTGTTCTTCATTCTTCTTGGGTAATTTCTCAACTATGTAAATTTAATTCATTATATGTTTTCTTGCCGAAGTCATGAGTAGCTAGACCCCCACAACTTGGGTGTTGTAGGAACCATGAGTAGCTAGCTTGAAAAATCGGATTATTTGCATTTCTTGAGTTGGGTATTTGCATATATTATCAATTTTCCTTCATTTTTCTTGTTGTTTAATTGTGCCCAACATTAAACCCCGCATAGTCATATGATCCCAATCAAGGCAGTGATGAATAGGAAAAGGTAATGGGTGACATAATTCGATTGATGTGTTCTCGTCTAATCAACCAAACCCAGCAAAAGAGAGGTTGACTGGAACAATAGGTAATGGTATGTATGGCACACTGTGGTTGCTAGCCAAGTGCCATAGTGAAATTTGACCTTTACCTTTGCACAGGGTTGGAAGAACCTAAGTTACCATCCTGCATGCAATTGTCACGACCCAAGCCTAGGGCCTAGTCGTGGCACGGTGCATGGGGAACCCAAAGGGACCCCAAGCAAGCCTCTTAACATATCACTAGACATCCTTGGTCGCAGAAGCAACATAATACAACAAAAAGTCATAAATCAGGATAAACGGGGCTAAGGGACAACTTTAGAACATTAGCATCAAAAGTCAGAAGGAGTCAAAGCTTGCAACATAGGTACACAACATGTCCGACAACACCTCTAATACATAAAGATAAGAGCGGGGGCCAAGACAAAGTAACTGGGCTCACCCTCATAGTCAATAAACTACCAAAGGAGAGAAAAGTCCTAATTTAAAGAAAGAGATCATAAGTAACGTCCCCGGAATGGAGGATTCACCAACAAGGCTGATAGAAGTCATACTAGCCATGTGGAGAAGGAGGATGATCAAGCGGTGCATTGGTTCCTACATCGTGACATTATGTAGGCATAGAGTATGTGTTAGTACGTTTGAATGTATAAAGTATGTAGGATGCAGTGTAACAATAGAGAGGCATTATAACCAAAATGAATAGAGATAAGCAATAGATAACATAGTAGCAATATGGCATACATGATTAATGCTTAAGTAGAATATGCTTACATAGAATAGAAAATATGTGTAAGAAGAGACCATTAAATATTGGTGGATCATCACACCCTACCACCCTTGGTGATTGAGGTACCAACCCCGTCAATAGGTTGGTGGATCATTACACCTTACCCCCCTTGGTGCCGTATAAACCACCCGATAGGTTGATGGGTACAAAACCCCAATAAGGTTGGTGGATCGTCGCACCCTACCACCGTTAGTGTCGGAGTATAAAGCCCCCGATAGGTTGATGGGTACAAACCCCCAACAAGCTTACTCGGCGCATAACCCCCGGGTAGGGCATGGTCACATTCTAACACTATATAGAGAGCACCATATACATGCATTCATTTCATCATCATTTCATCATATCATTATCATATACCATCATCGTATAGTCATTCATCTCATAAGTCATGCATTTGTCCTTCAATTCCTCAAGAAACCATAACAAGACATTTTATCGAACACTTAGAGGGTGTGTAGTGCTAGTGTAAAACCATGCAATTCAAGGGTGAAATCATGTGAGAAAATTCAATGTGAAACCTTCGATAGATACTTGGTAATACCCTCAATCAATTTACATCAAAACCATTCACCAAATCTTACAATAGACCTCTTGATTTCGTAACTTAGAACATAGCAAAACCATCACAATTTCATTAACTTCAACATAGTATGCAGTGATATTCATAATAAGATAGACCCAATTGTAAATAAACTTTAGATCATGCAAATTAGAGTAAAAAGATGATTAGGTATCATGGGTGAAAGGATTTCAAGAACGAAACCCACATACCATAGTTTTGGAGATGAACTTGATGAAGATTGGAGATGGAGACTTGAAGCTTGAGAGGAAATCCTTTGATCCGAAGAAGGTTTTGAGACTGGAGTTTAGGAGATAAAATATTTGCTAAGTGTTTGAATGAGTGTTGGGAAATGTTTAGAATGATATGAGGTTGAAAATGGTTAAGTATGGGTATTTTTATGTTTAGGGACACTTAGGCCCAAGACTTCAAAGTTCTTAGACCACAAGAAAAATAATTGGACAAAAAAGTATTCATGTCCATATCACGGAGAAGACGCAAAAATGAATTCCTTCGTTTGCCCACCCTTGGTGCGTTGCACCAGGGGCGCGAAAAGCTCTCTGGAATCGTCACTTGCAAAATTGAAACTGCTAATCATTTGCTCTAAATTGGATTTAGACCCTTTTCCCCCTAATTTTGATCCCCTGAACAAGAAAATAAAGTCGAATTTTTGATATCGCACACAGATTTTGAGATATATAAAAATTAAAATTTTGGCCACTTTCGAGGCACATTTTGGGGTCGTTTCAATATCTCCCCCCTTGGAAACATTCGTCCCTGAATGTCAAAGAGACGTATATGAGATACACAAACTTGAAAATTTTAGCCTACAAAGAGATTGAACAATACACTTAAACATGATTTCAAAAACTTCATCATAAGCGTAAAATCATCATGAGCTTGTCAATTTATACATGAACATATGCAATGACATGGGGCTGAACTTAGGAATTGAGATCATATGAAGGACTTAGTTCAATACCTTATACTTGAGTGGAGTGGAAAAGGTAAGGATATCTCCTTCGCATGTCCGCTTTGGCCACCCAAGTAGCACTCTCAACTTGTTGATTCCTCCAAAGGACTTTAACAGAAGCCACCTCTTTGTTTCTCAACCTCTTCACTTGCCTATCCAAAATCTGAACTGGAACATATTCATATGTCAAATTATCCTCAACTTCACCCGTAATATCAAGAGGCACAATGGCATTTGGATCACCCAAACATTTCCTCAACATGGACACATGAAACACCGAATGAACTAATTCCATCTCACTAGGCAACCTCAACTTGTAAGCTACCTTGCCAACCCTCCTCATGACCTCATAAGGACAAACATATCTTGAGCTTAACTTGCTCTTCTTACCAAATGGACCACACCCTTCATGGGTGAAACCTTTAGGTAGACCCAATCACTGATGATGTTCATGCTCCAATAATAAAGAGGTCACTATCAGCAATTAACCTAACCGAAGGTTAGGGTCGAATCCACAGGGAATACAAGGCTTGACTACAAGAATTCACTATCAATCATTTCAAGCATCTATCACTAAAGACTCTATATGGGGTGGCGGTTCGTCATTTGAAAACAAAAGTAAAACAAATACTATACTAGTGCGCGAGGAAACACTTAATTTTAGGGACAACTTGAGAATTGTGTTCCCCATGGTACATCGACTCGATTACTCTAGGAAACATAACTACAATTGGAAATTCACATGCAAGATGGTAGCTTAGGTTCTTCTATCCCTCTTTTGAAGGTGAAGTTTGAATTTCACCATAGTGCACGGTCGGCAACCATGGTGCGCCAACTAACCGTTACCCATTGTCCCAGTCAACCTCCCTTGGTCATGTTTGGTTGAGTAGATGAGAATATATTAATCGAATCATGTCATTTACTTCCCTTCTCCTATTCGTCACTAACTTTGTCAAGACATGATAGTAGGGGGGTTTGGTGTCGGCCAACACCAAACAACAATCAAAATGAAGGGAAATAAACAATACATACAAAACCCCAATCATATAAATGCAGTAAATCTTGGTCATCTCAAGTCAACTACCAGTCATGGCTAAAGCAAAACCAACAAAAATGCAAACACAAGACATAGTTGAGAGTTTATCCATAACAATGAAGAATAATAGCACCACAAGTTGCAAACCACAAGCTAGATATATTGAGAATGAATACAATATGGGACTTTCACTCCCCAAATATGAGTTTTCCCAGAAAAAATGAAAATCTATGCTAAAACCCTAAAATGTTCTAGAGAATATTCAATGGTAATGTTCAATGTTCAAAATATGGAATCACCCTATCAATAAAACCCTAACTTAAAAGTATTTATAGTAGTTACACATTTTTGTTGTAAAAATTACATAGATAAGACAATTGGCTGCTGGTATGTCTCGCAGGTACAACCTATGAGTCGTAATCAAGGTCTCGTATCAGGAGTTTGGCGTTTTGGACTCAACTAGTACAACCCACTGGTACGAGTCGTTGCTTGGGCTACGACACGTATGATCCTCTCATAGTCTAGGCTTTCAGTTTTTGGTCCAAAGTTTTGGCTATCTATTACCTCCTACGATTCCACCTATACTAGTCGTATTGAGACCTACAAATCGTAGGGTGGCCTCGTAAGGCTGACCTCCACTTAGCAGGTTTCTTATTTTTGCTCTGTTTTGGATACGAGATCACCTTACGACTCATTTCTTGGGCTACAACTCATAGGTGAGCTTGTATTTTCTGCACTTAAGCAAAATTTGTAATTTTTCTCCAAAATCATGCCAACCTACCTTTTCTGCAATAACAACACAAAAACACATAAAAAGTATACAAAGTCGCATTAAGAACCCACAAAATTCCTTGTTTTAGACATCAAATGTGTTTTATTTTGATAACACATCAACATCCTCAATTTAGAATTGTTGCTTGTCCTCAAGCGACGATTCAATCTAAGCAGACAATGAGAAACACATAGCAGTTATACTAATGGCATATAGATTATTTACTATGATTCAGGTACCCAACTTTCATTTTCAAAAAAAGATTGCAAGGATACTAAGCAAAACTAAACACAAAGATGTATCTGGCAAGGATACTAAGCAAAACAAAACACAAAGATACATCTGGCAACCCAACTATGATAAGCTAAGGATCATCAACCATACACAATCACTGGTATAGTCATACGCTAATCAAGTACTGCAAATGCCCTCACAGAAAAGAAGTCCCTCTTACTCGCTCAAAAAACATTTAGAATTCAGGAACTGTGGAAGCATTCTCCCCCTCACAAATGAAATTCATGCAAAATGACTAACACCATAGGCTTGCCCCTTTACTCAATTTCTTGATTGGCGACAAAGTGGATTTGGATCACTTTAGGACTTAATGGTTTCTAACATAGGCTCATGGGGCTTTGGTATGGCATTTTAGACAAGTAGTGACTAAAAGCTATCCTTGATCCATGTTTATCAACACTTTTACCTTCATAACCCAAACATTTTCACTAAATCCACCTTTATTCTCCTATTCCAAGCTTTCCTTGGTAACTTCTTTTTCTTTTAGCTTTGCCTTATTTCTGAACTCATTTTTGCTAATTTTTCTCAATACAAGGCACTTTTCATTTCCTTTTCCTCACCCAGCTCATGATTTGATTTTTTATTTCTCTCTCTCTGTCCCAACTAACCATCTTATTTTCATTACTTTACAAAAATAAGGGCCACCTTTGACTTAGGCTTTTAGCCTTAGGTGAAGTACATAATATCTAATCCCCAAACCAAGGTCACCATCTGTAGCCACCCTCAACTTAGGCATTAAGTCTCAATCAAGGTTCACATTTTCAAGCATAGACCAAGGCCAATATCAAGGTATTTTATCAAACAAGACTAAGCGAGTAAGGTGTCAAGAAAGAACGCGTACATGAGAAACTCAAACATTTGGAACAAGGGATTTACTATCTTACTTGGTAGATCATTTAGGCAAAAGTGGGTTTACTAAAAGAACAAAGGCCTAAGATCCCTTCCAAATCAATCACATTGCCAAACCAGTCTTAAGAGTAATAAGGAAAGTTCTAACTCCATACGTGATACATGAATGTAGCAAAATAAGCTAACAACACACATGGCATTGCACACACAATCATGTATAGACTCACAGACCATGCTTCTAGCCTCAACTCACTTTTAAATTGTCAGAACAAACATCACCAGATAATCAAAATGCATGATTCCATCGATAGCCAACCATCTCAAAAATTTTGGGGGTAATTAATTTTTCAAATCAGTTAAAAAGCATTTAAAGACTATGCATACGCCAAAATACCCATTCTACTATGTATTTACACATTTTATCTATAGTACCTAAACATGTTGGTTCAACAGAAAAGTAAAAATATCCACAAGGAAAAAGAAACACGGCAAGAAAACCTTGGGATCAAAAATAGGGGAAGTTATGGATTCAAGGCTACTCAGACTTCACCTTATTCCATAACTTCCCACACCCCACCAAAATAGAATACTTTTTCCTCAAAGTAAAGACATGAACAAAAACCAAATAACAGAAACACACACACACATACACACACACACACACACACACACATATACACACACACACACACACACACACACATTAAAAACCAGCATTTTAAGAACGAACATCCAAAACAAAAATAAAAGCAACATCTAACATAAAACATTTAAACAAATCCAAAACTAACATAATGAAAATATTGTCCAACAAAAAGAACAAAGTATCCATATATAAAAGATAAGGTCTAGGGTCAAAAATCAAACATCATGGTGCTCAAGCACCGGTATCGGTCTAGTCAACAGGGTATTGGATCACGACCTCCTCCTGAACTATCTGGTTCACAGTTGTACGTGAGTTAGAATCTCTATGTGAAGTCTGTTTCTCCTTATCTCGTATAGGCACCATCAGTATCGACTCTTGCACCACCTCCTCTGGTATCGGCTCCTACGGTACTGCTGGGTCATTAGGCCTAGGCATTTTTTGGCTCAACTCTAGCTCATCTGTCTCGACGGGCATCTTCCTGTGGGCATGCAGGCAGTTAGCTAACCAGTCAAAAACCTTATCAACCACCGGTGCCACCTCCAGGAATGCAACAGGGGCTGCTAAAATCTGCAATAAGTCGACCTTAAACTCGGCCAACTCCTGAGTCACTGCGCTCGTGACAGCAGGCCAAGCACCCTCAAGCCTCCTCTGGACTCTTGCCTGGAATGCATCTACTCGGGCACCCACCGCTCTAACTCTTTCATCTACCAAATCATGGGCAAATGCCTTTACCCTCACTTTTGTGTCCCATACAGTCGGGCTGACCCATGGTCTATCTTGAGCTACTAAAGCCTATAGCCCAGACCCCGCTGTAGCCACCTTGCGCACCAGTGCCTGAAAAGCAACAGTAGAGATAAGAGAATCAACCTGAATAGTGGATGATGTTGGTGCTGGAGTACTGGAGAAAGGCATAGACTCAATCTCAACAGTTGGTGAAGGCTCTACCGTGGCTGGAGTAATGCCGGTGGTAGCTGGAATTGAACCCTGAGTCTTAGGCTCAACTTGGAATGGATCTGGGATTGTTGAAGGAGCTGCACATGGTAAGGTTACCAGGTTTTCATCAGTCTTTATCAAGCTGGGATCCATAGTGCGTGTGGCCTCTATATGCTAGTCCCGGTAAGGGTCGATAGGAATGCCTGTGCACTACACAATCGGTGGATTAAAACAGGGAATGACAGTGAGGTGTTCGTCCGGATGCCGTACTTGTGAATCTGGTCAGAGATAATCCAGGCCCAATCTATCTCATAACAATCTTGGATGCTAGCTAATAACACGACTAATTCTAGGGTGATCACATTATCCGTGAAAGTAGGTCGGATACGCCAACGGATAATCAACCACCAAAACTTGGCTAGGAAAGAGAGGTGGGCTTTCACTATTGGATCTACATGGAACCCACGTCGGCTCAAACCCCTCCTCACATATCTGGCTGGCAATCCACTGCAGCAGCTCGATCTTAGCCCCAACGTCTTTCTCACTCACTGCTCTCCTCGTTTTTTCAATGCGATCATCGTACTCTGCGGTGGACTAAGGCACACAGTAGGTGGGCCCAAACCGAATACATTGTATTGTCTCCTCTGAAATAGGAACTGTTTGACCCCATACTGACACCACTCGTAATCTAGGCTGCTCAATCGGCTTCTTGTTCTTTGGCAGCCCTTGGCGAAGTGCAGCAAGGTAGGCTGCATAAAAATCAGGGACTACATAAGGGGCATACTTGCCTAGCTGCTGTGTAGTCCATCGTAGTTCGTGCCTGTCTATATCTATATCTAACCCTGGCACCCTATCCAACCCAGCGTCATTCAGCCTATATTCCTCATGGAATTGTTGAACCGATTTGCCCTGACCTTTTGGCTCTAACCCCTAGTTGTATATTTGTTTCATCCCCACAACACACCATCCTAGGGTCGGCCGGGGGTTGTGACTGTACTCCCCCTGTGGAGCTTATGACCCCTCCTCAAAATCTATCTCGGTGTGTGAAGGGATCATTTGTGGTGAGCTACTCTCAGACCCATCTCCATCACCTTATTTTCCTGTTCTTCAAACTAGGAGGAACTACTCACTTCCATAGGTGCCTTAGATGTACAAGCCCGAGTCTGAGGTACGTTAGCCTCGAGGTCTATTCTGACCCTGTTAACTTTGAAAGACCCCTCAGATCTCTCAATATTGGAGGACTAGTCCACCAACCTCCGTTGGAATGTTTGGATTGCTCGTTTATCTTTGGAGGCATGATATCTGCAAACCAACCACACAACAACATGTGAGCTTAAAGATGCTTGACCAAACAATGATCACATACCAAATAACAAGCAACAGAAACACTTAAATAATGAAATCAAAAGAGAAATTCACTAGTATAGTTGCAGGTCTGAAGTTACGAGATGTTGGTACTTGTTATCAACACAACAATCTATTGAGATTCACGATGAATTCATGCAGTTTCAAGTAAGTCTAATAAGATGTGGCATATTAAAACACATCCACATTTTTCAACATCCCATCTCGAGAATAATTTTCACAAGGATCAGAAAAATAATTAAGCAACATACTCAAGTGACCATCACTTTCACAGCTACAACCACCCACACAAGATTACTGAACAAGGCTCAAATCATAAAAGAATTTCCAAAGCACTCAAACCCTAACTTTTCTTTGTTACCAAATTCTTCATATACTTGGCGTACCTGGACATCTTCTCCAAAGCTTCTAAAAAGAGAATGTTGATGGATAGTTGCTTCAGCATCGAGAGGAAGTGTTTGAATTTGACCTCCTCTTCCTTTTTCTTAAGCTTTTGAGGAAAAGGAGGAGGAGGCTTTTGAAATGACTTAACTTTTTTGTGCTCCCTCACCTCTTCTCTTTGCATCCCAACAATCTCCGGACCTTCTCCCTCAACCACAACTTCACTACCTATACCCTTCTCATCAACTTCATCCATAATCACCGACATAGGGGGATCTATTGCGCTTTTGCCACTCCTTGTCATGACTACCATGCAATGCCCTTCATTTTTAAGATTTTGAACCGTGCTACTTGGTAACGTGCCCTTTTGGTAACAGTTAAATTGTGAAGAAACTTGCCCAAATTGTTGTTCTAGTTACTTAATCTCCACAGAGTGAGACTCTATGTTTTTGCTAATACTTGAAATATCCTCTTTCATTCCCTTCATGGTCTCATCTTGGTGATCGGCTCTCTTCAACATCTTGTCAAACATCTCTTCAGGCCTCAAAGTGCTTCGCATGACATCACGGTTGTGGGGCAGCACATAAGGACCATTCATATAACCGTGTTTTCTACACCATTTCGCATCCGACACTCTCTCCCTTTCATTGTAGCCACCTCGGTTGTCTCTATAAGCACCATCATGATTGTAGTTTTGACCTTGATTCCCGGAACCTTGCCTCAAATATTCCGAGTTGTACCCTTGAGGGTTATTTCAGAAACCCGCAGCTTGGTTACTCACAGAACAAGCATCTTCATCAAAGAATGGATCTTCATATACGAGAGCCATAGGAGTTTGGTGAGTGACCACTTGGACACTTGCCTTGTTTTGCTTCAAGACCAAGTTCATACTTGTGCGAAGTTGAGCAAGTTCCTCTATGATCTCTTCATTGACCTTCGCTTGCTCATTGTTGTTGTTGACCACAGAAGAAGTATTCATTGCACCTCACTATTGTTGACCCCATGGTCTATTAGTTTTAACCATTTTCTCCATCCTTGCGGCTAGCAATGCAAAAGGTTGGTCAAGAAACATGCCTCCCATGATTGTGTCGGCACAAGCTTGATTATTCTAATCAAGTGCCTGATAGAAAATCTCAACCAAGGCATCATCAACAATCTTTTGATAGGGGACAATCCTGAATCATTTGGTAAATGTCTCCCATATGGTACTAATAGAGTCACCCTCCAATTGCTCAAAGTTGTTTGTTTGATCTTTGAGTTTTCGCTTCTTTAATCTTAGGAAATATCTTTCTAGAAACACTTTCTGAAGCTCTGCCCAACTTGTTATTGTACCCAAAGAAAACTCAGACACCCTACACAGCTGCATTCCCAGTTGGTGATAATAGAAACACCCCAAAACCAATGGCATCAAGAGAATGATTTTGTGTCCCCATGAGACTCTTGCAAACGAAAACCACATATAGACATGACGATGAGGATCCTCTAAGGGCAGCCCTATGAATACCCCGCGATTTTGGAGCATTTGAAGTAACCCACTTGACACCGAGAACTTAGCGTCTGCCAGTAGTTGAGGCAACATAATAGCTCCAGTAACATCGATGGCCATAGGGTTAAAGCGATATTTGTTCCAACCATAAGCATTGTCATTGAAATCTCTAATTTGTGGATGGTTATCCCTCGAGGGTGGATTATCTTCTATTTCCATATCATCATTCATATTCATTTCTCATCAACCACGATATCCTCATTCACTTGATCCCATTCTTCTAAAAAGTCGATGGATCTCCTAATTAATCAGAGGTAAGGGATTGCCTTGGCTCCTTGTATTGGGTAAACAACCTAGTACACCTTGCAAGTAGAATCAAACAACAAAAACAAAAATAAAAGTAAAATACAAGAGAGTTTATAAACTAATTCTTGAACTAACTAATGGTGAAATAGAGTCAAAACCTAGCCGTATTCCCCGGCAACGGCGCCATAATTTATGATGATGTTAATTTTCCAATACGAAAGCAGTCGCTGTCAAAAATTAACCTAACACAATATTAGGGTCAAATCCACAGGGAATACAAGGCATGACTACAAGAATTCACTATCAATCATTTCAAGTATCTATCACTAAAGTCTCTAAATACGGTGGAGGAGGGTTTGTGATTTGAAAACAAAAGTGAAATAAATAATATACTACTATATGAGGAATCGCTCAATTTTAGGGACAACTTGGGAATTGTGTTCCACATGGTTCGTCGACTCGATTACCCTAGACAACATAACTACAATTGGAAATTCGCATACAGGATGGTAACTTAGGTTCTTCTAGCCCTCTTGTGAAGGTGAAGGTCAAACTTCACCATGGCACATGGTTGACAACCATGGTGTGCCACCTAACTGTTACCTATTATCCTAGTCAACATCCCCTTAGTCAGTTTTGGTTGATTAGACGAGAAAACATCAATCGAATCCTGTCATTCACTTCACTTTTCCTATTTGTCACTACCTTGGTAAGGATCATGATGGTAGGCAGGGTTTGGTGTTGGCCACCACCAAACAACAATCAAAAGGAAGGGAAATAAACAATACATTTAAAACCCCAATCATATAAATGCAATAAATCTAGGTCATCTCAAGTCAACTACCCATAGTTCCCATAACCCGAAGTTGTGGGTGCTTATCTACTCATGGCTAAAGTAAAACCACCAAAAAATGCAAAGACAAGACATAGTTGAGAGTTTTACCCAAAGCAATGAAGAATGGTAGTACCACAAGTTCCAAACAACAAGCTTGATATATTGAGAATGAATATAATATGGGATTTGCACTCCCCAAATGTGAGTTTTCCAAGAGAAAATGAAAATAGATGCTAAAACCCTAAAATATTGTAGAGAATATTCAAAGGTAATATTAAATGTTCAACATCTGGAATCTCCCGTTAAATAAAACCCTAACTTAAATTATTTATCGTAGTTACACATTTAGCCTTAATATTTACATAGAAAAGATAGTTGGCAACTGGTACGTCATGGAAGTACGACTCTAGGGTGACCTACAATTCGTAATCGGGGTGTTGTAATGGTGTTTGGCATTTTATACACAATTGGTACAACCCATTGGCATGAGTCGTTGCTTGGGCTATGACTCATATCCTCCTCTCGTAGTCTAGGCCTTCAGTTTTTGGTCCAAAGTTTTGGCTCTCTATTTCCTGCTATGGTTCCATCTATTGAGATCTAAGACTCCTAGGGTAGCCTAATAAGGCTGACCTCCACTTAGTTGATTTCTGATTTTTGCTCCCTGTTTCAGGATACGAGATCACCCTACGACTCATTTCTTGGGCTACGACTCATCAGTGAGCTCGTATATTCTACACTTTAGCAAAATCTGCAATTTTTCTCCAATATCATGTCAACCTACCTTTTCTGCAATAACAACACAAAAACACATAAAAACCATACAAAATTGCATTAATAACACACAAAATTCCTCATTTTAGGCATCAAATGCGTTGTATTTTGAGAGCACATCAATCACCAACTTTGAATTTGAGGTCTCTTCTTCTCACATCGTCATAGGACTTTTGGCGACTTTGGGCTGTCTTCAACCTTTCCCTAATCATCCTAACCTTCTCAAGAGCCTCCATATAAAGATTTGGTCCCAACAAAGCTATCTCACTAACCTCAAACCATCCGACTGGTGATCTACAAAATTTCCCATAGAGAGCCTCAAAAGGAGCCATATCAATGCTAGAATGATAGCTATTGTTGTAGGAAAATCAATCAACAAAAGATGATCATCCCAACTAACTTTAAGCTCAAACACACATGCTCTAAGAATATCATCAAGGGTTTGAATGGTCCTCTTAGCTTGGCTATCTTTTTGAGGGTGGAAGGTCATAGAAAGGTTAACTCTAGTACCAAGACCCCTTTGGAAAGATCTCCAAAAATGTGAAGTAAATTGTGCCCCATGATCAGATATGATGGACAAAGGAACTCCATGTAACCTTACCAAGTCATGAATGTATAACCTTGGATAATCTTCAACACCAAATGTGGTCTTAGCAGGTAGAAAGTGAGCCGATTTTGTCAGCTCATCAACTACAACCCAAATGTAATCAAAGCCCTTTCTAGTCTTGGGTAACCCAACCACAAAATCCATACTAATCACTTCCCACTTCCAAGTATGAACCTCAATGTCTTGGGCTAGGCCACCTGACCTTTGATGTTCTGCTTTGACTTGTTGACAAGTATGACTACCAAAAACGAATTTGGCAATGTTCCTTTTCATGCCTCTCCACCAATACACATTCCTCAAATCTCTATACATTTTGGTGGAGCCAAGTTGGATAGAATAAGAAGAGTTATGGGCCTCATCAAGGATCCTTTATATCAAACCATCAACACAAGGTACACACAACCTACCTTGGTACCTAAGGGCACCATCTCCCCCTTGGGAGAAAACCTCCACCTTGCGCTCTTTCACAAAGGCCTTCAATTCTAACAAAGAGAGATCAAGATCTTGTTTTACCATAACCTCATCAACCAAAGAAGACTTAGAACCATTAACAACAACCACACCACTATTACCATCCTCTTCCAACCTAACTCCCAATCTAGCCAACGGATGCACCTCCCTAGCCATCTCCTTCTTATTACCATCAACATGAGCTAGGCTACCCATGGACACCCTTCTCAAGGAATCCACATATTCGCCTTACCTGTATGATAATGCACACTCATATTATAGTCCTTTAAGAAGTTCTAACCATCTCCTTTGTCTCAAGTTGAGATCCTTTTGAGTGAAGACATATTGGAGGCTCTTATGATCGGTGAAAAAATCGACATGCACCCCATACAAGTAGTGATGCCAAATCTTTAATGCAAACACTACAACAGCTAACTTTAGATCATGGGTTGGGTAGTTCTTTTCATGTACTTTGAGTTGTCTAGAAGCATAGGCTATGACCTTACCATTTTGCATCAAAACATAACCCAAACCAACCTGGGAAGCACCACAATATACAACAAATCCCTCAAGCCCATCCAGTAGTGGCAATATAGGAGCGGACACAAGCTTATCTTTCAATGTTTGGAAGCTCCTCTCACATTCATCGGTCCACACAAACTTAACCTTCTTTTGAGTCAATTTTGTCATGGGAGAAGCAATAAAAGAGAACCCATTCACAAACCTATGGTAATAGCCGCTAAACCCAAGAAACTCCTAATGTCCGATGGGATTAATGGTCTATGCCAATTTATAATCACATCGGTCTTCTTTGGATCCACCATAATACCATCCCCCGATACCACATGTCTTAGGAAGGCAACCTCCCTCAACCAAAATTCACACTTTTCATATTTAGCATACAATTGCTCCTCCCTTAATCTTTGCAACACAACCCTCAAATGAGCCCTATGCTCCTCTACACCCTTAGAATAAATCAAAATGTCATCAATGAAGACCAAAACAAAGGAATCAAGGTAGGGTTTAAAGACCCTATTCATTAGGTCCACATAGATAGCCAGTGCATTGGTCAACCCAAAAGACATCACAACAAACTCATAATGTCTGCATCTAATCTAAAGGTCATCTTGGGAATGTCACAGTCCCTCACCTTCACTTGATGATACCCGAACCGAAGATCAATCTTAGAGAAATGGATAGCCCCTTGTAATTAGTCAGGCAAATCATCAATCCTTGGAAGAGGATACCTATTCTTGATGGTGACCCTATTGAGTTGCCGGTAGTCAATACACATCCTAAGGGACCATCCTTCTTTTTCAAAAATAATACTGGAGCACCCCAAGGTGATTGGCTAGGTCTAATAAATCCCTTCTCCAATAATTCCCTCAATTGTTCCTTTAACTCCTTCAACTCCTCCGGGGCAATACGATAAGGGGAAATAGAGATGGGTTGAGTATCAGGGAGGAGGTCTGTGCCAAAGTCTATTTTCCTTTCGGGAGGAACACCGCGAAAGTCATTTGGGAAGACATCAAGAAACTCATTTACAACCGGGATCGACTCTGTGGGAAGGACTTTAGACTCAACATCCCTAACCCTCACAAGATGGTAAAAACACCCCCTTAGGGATCAACTTACGGGCTTTAATGCAAGAGATGAATCTACCCTTGACCACCAAATCTTGACTTTCCTGCTCAAGGATGGCTTCATTTGGAAATTGGAATTTGACACTACGAGTTCTACAATCAATAGAAGCATAGTAGGTATGCAACCAATCCATCCCAAGAATGACATCAAAATCAACCATGTCTAACTCAACAAGATCACAAGGCAATACTTTGTGCAAGATGCAAATAGGAAAACTTCTATAAAGTTATCGGGCAAAATAGATGAACCAATAGCAGAAGGCACTTCATATGACTCATGCAACAACTCGAGGTCAACATGGAACTTTTGGGCAATAATGGTGGTAACAAAAGAAAGAGTGGCACCTGGATCAATCAATGCATGCACATCAAAGTCAAATATTTTCAACATACCGGTGATGACATCGAGGACTTCATCAACCCTTGCCTCTTATGCAAAGAATAAAATCGATTGTGCCTTGGGGCACCATCTTGTCGGCCACCTCTCTGCAAAGGAACAACATTAGCACCTTGTGGACGAGCCTTTTTGCCATTGTTGCGATCTCGGGGGCAATCCACCTTTTTGTGACCAACTTCCCCACAACAGAAGCATGCATTAGTATCTCTCAAGCATAGGCCCCTATGCCTCTTATCACACCTAGGACACACCTCATTAGGAATAACAACACCAATACCTTGGGGCCTTGGGAAGTCATTGGCAAGCCCCTTATTGGAAGCATGAGAGAACCCTTGGCATTGGTGGATCCAAACACCCTTTTGGAACTTGCCCTCAAAGCGAGCACTCTTAGCCTCAAGACCCCTCCTCTTCCTCAACTTCTCCCCCTCCAGTTGCTCGGCAAAGGTCATCAAATATGACAGGTCCATGTCACTAATCAACATGGGTATCGACACTCTTCACTAACCAAGTCGGAAACACCGATCACAAATTTGTTCATCCTAGATCTTGAGTCGGCCCCCAAATGTAGAGTATATTTTTAAAGTTGGGTAAACTTGAGGGTATACTCCCTTACACTCATGGACCCTTGTCTCAAATTCATAAATTCCACCAACTTAGCTTCCCTACGTTCGAGGGGAAAGAATTGATTAAGGTAGTCTACCTTGAACTCCTCCCAAAGAACCACATAGCTAACTCCCTTCTCTTTCTTCCATTGGTTGTACCATATTTGAGCTACCCCTCCGCCTTATCCTCTGGCCTCACACCCATGATGGACAAAATTTTGTAGGCCTCATCAACGAACTCTTGGGGGTCCTCACTCAACTTTGACCCATGGAATTCTGGGGTATTCTTTCTCATGAAGTCTCTTACCAAGAGGCCGGTGTAGGATAATGAGAGGCTTGGGCCCCTTAGTTGGCTTGATTAGACACCACCTATGTAAGCAAGGTGAGAGGATCCCTATGCTCTCCATTGACCTGTTGCTCCTTGTGTGTGTAGGCTAGTCTTCCCCTTATGTTAGGCATGATCTAGCATAAGCAAAGAACAATCATTAGGAAGGGAAGCTTACTTCAACTCTATAGCACGACTTAGGACATAAAGAAGGGAAACAATTTCTGAAATGTCTCATAGCCTCCTACTTATAGTTATGGTGCACAACACAACAATGAAAAAGACTCTAATGGTTTATTGGATTCTAAGGATCTAACAACCTAGTGCTCTGATACCAAGTTTATCACAACCCAAGCCTAGGGCCTAGTCGTGGCACGGCGCATGGGGAAGCCGAAGGGACCCCAAGCAAGCCTCTTAACATATCATTACACATCCTTGGCCACAGGAGCAAAAAAGTACAACAAGAAGTTGTAAATAGGGATAAACGGGGCTAAGGGACAACGTCATAACATTAGCATCAAAAGTCAAAGGAGCGAAAGCTCATAACATAGATACATAACATGTCCAACAACACCTCTAATACATAAGGTTAAGCGTGAGGGCCAAGACAAAGTAATTGAGCACACCCTCATAGTCAAAAATGAAACAACCCCATAAAGTGCTCGAAAATGTGCTTGGAAAGTGCTTGGAATCGTAATTTCCATATATCTAAAAATCCATTTGTTATTTCAAAAATTCAATTCATATTCTTGTTCTGGGGGAAAAATTGAGTGGGGAATGGGTCTAACCCAAATTTTAGAGCAACCGTAGCAAACTCCAAAATTTCAAACTAGCAATTTCCAGTGTTAAATCCGTGTCTGGGGCACAACGCGCCCCAATGTTATTTTGGTCATTTTTCTGTTTTGTGTCCAAGGCTTTGGGTCTTGGACCTAAGACTTTGCACATGTGAAAATACCTATACTTAGCCTTATATTAACCTCATATCAACCTTAACATTCCCCAATATCCTCTCAAACAATTATACTCATATTCGACCCTAAATTTAAGTCTCAAAACTCAAGACCAATCTTAAAACTTTTATCTAGGATTTCATTCAAGCTTCAAGTCTCCATCTCCAATCTTTTTTAGGGGTTCTCCAAAGTCAAGGTATATGGGTTTCAACCATTGGGTCCTTCCATCCATGGTGTTCTAATCTTCTTTTACTCAAATTGCATGATTTGAAGTTGATTTTACAATTGCTTTACTAGTATGAACATGTCTATGAACTATGATTAAGGTTATGTAAAGTTGTGAGTGTTCTGCAATATTTTGAGCTATAAATCTTGGATCAATTGTAAGATTTGATGAGGTGTTTTGAGGTATATTATTAGGGGGGTGTTGCAAGGTGTTGATTGATGGTTTTACAATGGATTTTCTTGCATGATTTCATCTATATATTTCATGGTTTTATACTACCATTTCACACCAGTCAAGTGTTTAATAAAATGCCCGATTATGGTTTCTTGAGGAATTGAAGGTCCAAAGCATGAGATATGATATGATTGATGGTATGATGATTAAAAGAGTTTACGTAAATTATATATTCTATATAAAGTATTAAATTAGAGCATGCCCGATCGGGGGGGGGGGGGGAAAAAGAGCCCGGATAATCGAGATGGGTGTTTGTACTCATCAACCATGTGAGGGGTTTGTACTTCACCACCAGGGTGATAGAGTGAGATTATCATCAACCATATGAAGGGTTTGTACTTTGCCACCAGGGTGATAGAGTGAGATTATCGTCAATCATGTGAGGGGTTTGTACATCGCCACCAGGGTGATGGGGTGAGATCATCATCAACCAACCAAGGGGTTTGTACTTTGGAAATCTTGTATGGTCTCTTCTACACATATGATATCATATATGAGTTTGAGTTACTTAAGCATGTTTAACTTAAGCATTGATCATACATGCCATATTGTTATATGATGTCTATTGCCTATTGTTATGTATCCTGATTATAATGTCTATCTCTTGTTGCATCGCATCGTATATACTTAGTACTTTGAAAAATACTAACGCATACTCTTTCCTACATGATATCACCATGTTGGGATCGGAGCCCAAGTTGATCATCCTCCTCCTCCACGGGGCTAGATTGGTACTACTGAAGCTATTTGGTGAGTCCTCCACTTCTGGTACCTTAGTATATTTTCTATTTTGACTATGAGGGTGAGCTCGGTTGCTTTGTCTTGGCCCTCGCTCTTATCTATGTAGTATAGGTGTCGTTGAACATGCTGTGTATCTATGATGTGAGCCTTGACTCTTTTGCCTATTGGTCTTGATGTTATGTAAGCTCTCGCTTAGTCCCTATTCCCCTTGTGTTTATCTCTTTTGTTGTTTTGTCTCACTTCTGTGACCAAGAATGTGGGTATTATATGCTAGGATGCTTGTTCGGGGTCCCTTCCGGTTCCCCATTTGCCGGTCACATCTAGGCCCTAGGCTGAGGTCATGACAAAAATTGTATCAGAGCACTAGTTTGTTAGATCCTTATAGTCCAACATACTGCAACAATTAGAGTCTTATTCATGGTTGTGTTGTGCACCATAACTATGTGTAGAGGGCTATGAGGCATTCTAGGAAATGTTTCACTTCTTAATGATCCTTGTCGTGCGATAGAGTCAGATCCTCTAAGGCTTATTGCTAACCCCTAACTGTTATATTTCAGGATATGTCTCAAGCTACGCAAGATGGAGATATATCAAATCCAAAGGTTCGTAGTGCTCTATGGGTAATGGGCAAACCTGTTACAACATTGGCAACCCAACTCAATCAACAAGTGGGTGCTCTTGAGACTTCTAGTGGTAAGAGGGGAGGTAATGAGGGCAAGAGGGCCTGTAATATGGGTAAGTTCCAAGGGGAGAGATAGAGGTGGTGTATTGCCTTATGCTAGGTGCCAAAAATGTGATAGAGGCCATGATACCTCATGCTTGAGGGGTAGTAATGCTTGTTACGATTGTGGGGAAATTGGTCATACATTAAAGGAGTGTCCTCATAAGTGTAAAAGGGGTAAAAGAGGTGATGAGGGGGTAGAAAATCCTAAATGCTGAAAGTGTGGGGAGGGCCATGGTGGCCTAACCTTGATGAAGTCTAATGCTTGCTTAGGTTGTGATGGATTTAGACACAAAGTTTTTGTTTTTTCTCTTGCTCAACCGAAGGGAGGTGATAGTGGGATGGCTAATCCAAAGTGTCGAGGGTGTGGGAAGAACCATAGTGGCCCATGTCGGAGAACACTAGTGCTTGCTTTGGATGTAGCAAAGTGGGTCATAAACTAGTGGATTGTCCATTTGTTCGAAAGGGGTGTAAAGGTGGTCGACTTTTTGATCGAGGTGGTCATGTTGATCAAGTGGCTCAAGGAGGGGATGAGATGTTCATATGCTATTACCGGTAAGTAGAAGTTTCCTTAGCTTTGTTGTGCATGCATTGATAGATCCGTTAAGCCACTATTGCTTCTCTATTCTTGTTGGTTGCTAGTGGGGCTTCTTGGGTGCCCAAGTTGTTGTTTGAACCTTTGGTTTCAATCTTTTTGTTAAGTATATTGTTGCTAGAAGGTTCATAGGTGTTGATCCGGGTTTGTATTTCATTAGGTCTTGCTTTGTGGCTTGTTGGAGTTGGCATGGTGGATTTTGATGTCATAATGGAATGGTTGCATGTATGTTGTGTCTTCATGGGTGGTAGGACCCCTAGAGTTAGATGCTGAGTCCCTAATATGAGCACGTCTTTGAGTGGGAGGTTGTCAAAGGGTAACAAGAGAGGTAGGTCCATTTCTTGTCATAAGGTACAATTGGTCACTAAGGGGTTAGATTTTATCATCTTGTGAGACTTGGAGGTGTGGAACCCAAGTTGTTTTTTTCGAGAATTCTTGGTGTTGGTAGACGAGGCCTTGAATGTCCTTTTTCAATATTTTTATTTTGGGGTAGTATCTTTTGGTTTGACTAGTGTGCCAGTTATGCCTACAAGCCTCATGAACAAGATCTTTAGTCCCTACTCTATTAGGCTTATGGTTGTTTGGTGATGATATGATAGTTTGTTTCCATAATGAGATAGTGTATGTGAGTCATTTGAGGGTAGTACTATAATGTTTAAGGAAGAAAGTTGGGCGCTAAATAGGAGAAGTGGGAGTTTGGTTGTGAGAGGTTGCCTTCCTAGGTCGTGTGGTGTCGGGTGAGGTATTAAAGTGGACACTAGGAAGATGAAGGTGATTAGAGATTAGCCTAGACCTTGACTTCCTTGGGCATTAGGAGCTTCTTGGGTTTAGCAGGCTATTATCGGAGCTTGTGAGTAGGTTCTCTTCTACTGTCTCTCCTTTGACTTAGTTGACCCTAATTAAGGCCAATCTTGTGATCGACGTTTTGAGTAAGGTGAGTTGATAGGTTCGGAAGTTGCTATTCTTTTGTAATTTCATTGTGCTAATAGAATTCGTGTGTGTATCCCAGGTGGTCACGTGAGTTTATGATGGAAAGAAGAGATCTTTAAGGGTCACCCCACACTCTTGTTGCACAGAGTCTTGTCTCATGATCTCGATTGAATTTAGCTTGATAGATTGGAGGTCTTGGGGTGGTTTGGTCTACTTTCATAGCATGTTTTCAATGAGTTTAGAACCCTTAAGTTTATAATATGACAGTTAAGGATAGTCGATCAATTTGGTCAACTACAATAGGTTAGTCACTTCTTTAAGGTATATTTGAGGTTCAGATTTTGTTCTCAAGTGAAAATGAGGGAACATGATATCCCTAAGTGTCTTTTTGGACTAGGAGTGAGCATTATTAGTATTGATGGAGTTTTTTGGTTGACTTATGCACCGGTGGTATTTGTGAGCTTCTTGAATAGGGTCTTAAAACCCTACCTTGATAAGTTTGTGGTGGTCTCTAGTATTGATTTGTTTAGAGCTTGTGAATCACTTGGGGGTAATGTTGCCATTCTTGGAGGATGAGAGGTTGTTTGCTAACTATGATAGGTGTGCATTGTGGATAGCAAGAAAGTGGTTAGAATTCCTTAAGGATTATGAATAAGTTTGCATTACTTTTCCCCTGTAAGGCTAAGGTTGCGATTTGTGCTTTAGGTCAACTAGCATGTGTTTTTGATGATGGAAAAGAGGAGACTAGTGGGGTCCATAAATTAGTTAGATTGGAAGTTAGGTTGAAGGAAGTTAAGGATGGTAGTATAGTGTTCTTGACAGTTTAAATCTTCTTGAGTTCAGAGGTATAGATTAGGCAAGTCCTTGATTCCGCCTTGTTAGAGTTGGATTTGTTTGGTGAGAAGATGATAGAGTGGAGGTTGTCTCCCAATGGGGAGATGGTGGTTATGGTACCAAATAGGTTAGGTGTATTTAAGGTTGAAAATTGAGTTGAGGATTGTGAGTCCTTATAAAGTGTAGAGGGAGGTTGGTAAAGTTGCCTAAGCTTGGGAAATGCCTATGGTACAGGTAATGGTTTATCCGGTTTGTCATGCTTCTAGGTTGAGGGGATGTGTTGGTGACACTAGTGCTATAGAACTCTTTGAAGTTGTGGGTGAAATGGAGGATAAGTTGGCTTAGAAGGAGGTCCCGATGGTGGTGTTGTATGGATGAGTGCAGAAGTTGATTGATGAGGATGTAGTGTTCATCAAGGCCCTTTGGAAGAGTCGTCTATTCACACGTACTTCTAGGGAGCTAGTGTGTGCATGGAGAAGCAATATCCATATTTCTTTCAATCTATTCAAGCGTATGATGACATGTCAAGTACTTTCTATGGTTCCAAGTCTTATGTTTCATCCCCCGTGTCATTCATATGCATTCATGTTCAAGTTGGCAAGTTTATGATGATTTTACCCTTGTATTGAGATTCTGAAAATGGTGTTTTGAATGTAATGTTGCATTCTTGTTGGGGCTTATTTGTTCATGATTACTCTTGTCATGTACATTTCTTTTACATTCGGGTACAAATGTTCCAAAGGGGGAGACATTGAAACTATCCCAAAAAGTGCTCGAAAATGTGCCTTGGAAGTGCCTGGAATCGTAATTTCCATATATCTAAAAATCCATTCTTTATTTCAAAAATCCGACTTCATAGTCTTGTTCAGGGGAGAAATTAAGTGGGACATGGGTTTAACTCGAATTTTAGAACAACCGTAGCAAAATCCAAAATTTCAAAGTTGCAATTTCCAGTGTTAAATCCGCATCTGGGGCACGACGCATCCCAGTATTATTTTAGTCATTTTCTTTTATGGGTTCAAGGCTTTGGGTCTTGAGCCTAAGCCTTCCCACATATGAAAATACCCGTACTTAGCCTTATTTCACCATCATATCATCCTTAACATTTCCCAATATCCTCTCAAACACTTATACTCATATTCCACCCTAAATTCAAGTGCCAAAACTCAAGACCATTCATAAAGATTTCATCAAGGATTTCATTTAAGCTTCAAGTCCTATCTCTAATCTTTTTCAATGATTGTCCAAAGTCAAGGTATGTGGGCTTTAACCATTGGGTCCTACCACCCATGGTGCCTTAACCTCCTTTTACTCAAATTGCATGATTTAAAGTTGATTTTGCAATTGAGTTTACTAGTATGAACATGTCTATGAACTATGATTAAAACTATGTAAAGTTGTGACTGTTTTTGCCATGTTTTGAGCTATAAATCTTGGATCTATTGTAAGATTTGATGAGGGGTTTTGATGTGTATTGTTTGGGAGTGTTGCAAGGTGTTAATGGATGGTTTTACAATGGATTTTCTTGCATGATTTCATCTCTATATTTCATGGTTTTATACTACCATTTCCTACCTACCAAGTGTTTGATAAAATGTCCGGTTATGGTTTCTTAAGGAATTAAAGGTCTAAAGCATGAGATATGATATGATTGATATTATGATGATGAAAAGATCTTATGTAAATGATATATTCTATATAAAGTGTTGCATTAGACCATGCCTAATCCAGGGGGCTAAGAGCCCGGATAACCGAGATGGGGGTTTATCATCAACCATGTGAGGGGTTTGTACTTCTCCACCAAGGTGATAGGGTGAGACTATCATCAACTATGTGAGGGGTTTGTAGTTCGCCACAAGGGTAATGGGATGAGATCGCCATCAACAAACCAAGAGGTTTGTACTTTGGAAATCTTGATTGGTCTCGTCTACACATATGATATCCTATATGAGTATGAGTTACTTAAGCATGTTTTAATTAAGCATTGATCATACATGCCATATTGTTATATGATGTCTATTGCCTATAGTTATGCATCTTGATTGTGATGTCTATCTCTTGGTGCATACATCCTACATACTTAGTACATTCAAACGTTCTAACACATACTCTTGCCTACATGATATCACCATGTATGGATCGGAGCCTATGTTGATCATTCTCCTCCTCCACGCGGCTAGTTTGGTACTACTCAATCTAGTTGGTAAGCTCTCCACTTCAGGGACCTTAGTATAATTTCTATTATTATGTATTGAGACACTCTTCTTTATTTTCTATTTTGACTATGAGGGTAAGCCCGGTTACTTTGTCTTGGCTTTCGCTCTTATCTATGTAGTAGAGGTGTTGTTGGACATGCTATGTATCTATGATATGAGCCTTGACTCTTTTGCCTCTTGGTATTTATGTTATGCAAGCTCTCCCTTAGTTCCTATTCCCCTTATGTGCATCTCTCTTGTTGTTTTATCTCGCTTCCCCAACCAAGGATATGTATATGATATGCTAAGAGGTTTGTTTGGGGTCCCTTTGAGTTTCCCATTCATCGGTCACGTCTACGCCCTAGGCTTGGGTCGTGACAATTAAACTACCAAAAGAGAGAAAAGTCTTAATACAAAGCAAGTGATCATAAGTAAGGTCCCTGTAATGGAGGACTCACCAATAAGCTTGATAGAAGTCGTACTAGGCACATGAAGGAGGAGGATAATCAAGCAGTGCACCGGTTCCTACATGGTGATATCATGTAGGCAATACCGTATGCATTAGTACGATTGAATGTACTAAGTATCTAGGACGCAATGCAACAATAGAGAGGCATCATAATCAAAATGCATAGAGATAAGCAATAGATAACATAGTAGCAATATGGCATGTATGAATAATGCTTAAGTAAAACAAGCTTACATAGAATAGAACATATGTGGAAGAAGAGACCATTAACTATTGGTAATTGTCACGCCTTACCACCATTGGTGATTGAGGTACGAACCCCGTCAACAAGTTGGTTGATCGTCATACCCTACCACCCTTGGGGCCGGAGTACAAACCCCCAACAAGGTTAGTGGATCGTCACACCTTACAACCCTTGGTACCAGAGTACAAACCCCCCGATAGGTTGATGGGTACAAACCTCCAACAAGGTTACCCGGTGCATAACCCCCTGGTAGGGCATGGTCACATTCCAACACTACATAGAGAGCACCTACATGCATTCATTTCATCATTATTTCATCATATCATTATTATGTACCATCATCGTATAGTCATTTATCTCATAAGACATGCATTGGACCTTCAATCCTTAAGAACCATAAATGAACATTTTATCAAATACTTAGAGGGAGTGTAGTGATCGTGTAAAACCATGTTATTCAAGAGTGAAATCATACTATAAAATTCAATGTGAAACCTTCAATAGATACTTGGTAACACCCTCAAGCAATTTACATCAAAACCCTTCACCAAATCATATAATAGACCTTGGTTTCATAACTCAAAACATAGCAAAACAGTTAGAATTTCATGAGCTTCAACATAGTGTGTAGTGATTTTCATATTAAGATAGACCCAATTGTAAATCAAGTATAAATCATGTAAATTAGAGTAAAAGGAAGCTTGGGTATATGGGTGAAAGGAACCTATGAAAGAAATCCACATACCTTAGCTTTGAAGATGAACTTGATGAAGATTGGAGATGGGAACTTGAAGCTTGAGAGGAAATCCTTAGATCCGAAGAGGGTTTTGAGAGTTGGGTTTAGGAGATAAAATATTGGCTAAGTGTTTGAATGACTATTGGGGAATGTTTAGAATGATATGAGGGTGAAAAATGGTTAAGTATGAATATTTTTACATTTGGGTACACTTAGGCCCAAGACTTCAAAGTCTTGGGTTGTAAGAAAAATAATTGGACAGAAAAGTATGCATGTCTGCGTCGCGGGCAGGACGCGAAAATGAATTCCTTCATTTGTGCGCTCACTTAGAAAATCGAAATTGCTAATCATTTGCTCTAAAGTCAGGGTTAGAACCTTTTTCCCATATATTTGACCTACTGCACAAGAATATGAAGTCGAATTTTTTATATCATGCACGGATTTTGTGATATATGTAACTTACAATTTTGGACACTTTCGAGGCACATTTTCGGGCACTCTTTGGGGTCGTTTCAGCAATGTCTTAATTTAGGTTGTATTATCCAGGGTGCTTGAGTTAGTGAATCATGGGGAACACAATTTCCCAAATTGCTCTCAAATTTGATTGTCTCTTCACTTGTTAGTATAGCCTTAGTTTCTTATAAATCAATACAAACCCTCCCACCCTCTTTTACTGATAATAGAGTTTTTTTTATTCTTGAAATGATTGTTGGTGAATAAATGCAGCAAAATCCTGTATTTCGTTGGGATTCGTCACTAACCAATGATTAGATTTTATATTTGACAATGATCACTTTATCCTCCAAGTAAGAGGTATTGTTTGAGCGTGATCAGTTTACTGGGACTATGGATAATGGTTAGTATTACACACTATGGAGATGGGCCAAGTCACATAGTGAAATTCGTCTCTCACCTTTGACCAAAGGGCTTAGGGTACTTAAATTACTATCCCGCATGCTACACTCCAATCGAGAATTGCGTTACCCGGGGATATTGAGTTGGTGAATCATGAGAAACACAATACCCAAGTTTCTCTCCATTATTTATTGTCTCTTGTGATATTTCATTTAGTTTATTTTCTTGTTCAACATTGCAAACCCACCCTCTCCCCTTCGGGGAATTGAGTTGTTAATTACTTGAATTGCGTATTAGTGAATTCGTCGTGAGTCTCCGTACTCTCTGTGGTATTTGACCCTAACCTTGGTTACGTCATATATTTGACAACGACCTCGGCTCGCTTTGGTGGGATAGGTAAGTTTCATCACATCCGAATTTCATGTCATGACAAAATGATCTTGGCTACACCACTAATTAAATTCAAGTATGAAATATACTGATATAAGTGGGACGTAATAAATGTAAAATAATATTGCTATACTCATTAACAAATCAGACAAGTTCTATAAATATCAACCATCATCGATAATTGTTGATTTGTCTGTTTACAATAATTTCTTGAAATAATATAAGTATTCGTAAATAATATATACAAATGATCTTCAAAATTTGACCTCGAATGATTGATAAATTCAAAAGTTTGTATTAATTCTTCAGAAAATTTAAGGTCATTATTCATTACATAATTTTATTTTGAACAATAAAAATTGACCCCAAGGAATCGATATATTTTTATACAATATAAATAGTATATACTTCTCGAAGTTGGTGATTTTTAAACATTTAATTTAATATTAATCAACGAACTCGACCTTAAGAGTTCAATATTATAAAGTCTACCATATATATTAATAAAAGTTAATTTTAAGAAAGAAAATCGACTTCTAGTGGTCGGTATCATTTTAAAAAATAAAAATACCAACTTCTGGAGGTCAGTAAAATTTTAGATAACATAATACACCAGCCTCTTTTTTTTGTTTTTTGACAAGTATACTTCTGTTGTTTCCCCTATTTTTTCTTAAAAAAATCCTAAGGAAATTACTTCTTCACCGAAGCTTTGGGAGAAATAGCAGCGGCATCGGCAATCTTCACCATTGTTCTTCACCGAAGTTGTGATAGAATTAGCCCAACAGATCTTCTCCATCAAACTGCCCACCAGATTGAGGTATGATTCTCAAATACTTTTTCTTCATTGGTCTTCTCGAATTTGCAGAAATGGTGTTGCTCTTCTATTGAATCATTGAAGTTCTTTTAGTTATCAAACATTTAAATTAGAAATTGTGATAGTTTTTCATGATTTTCCTCAACTTGAAAAAGTACTTTAGTTATAGTTAAAAATGTGCTTGCAAGGAAGTATTCAAGGTCATTTTTAATGTCAATATTATTAAATGGGATAAGATATTCAAGATTAGATGAATAATTAATTATACATATAAATTTTAATTGTTATGTTATGACATTTCTATGAGTTACGTGTCGAGGCCGATGTTGTTAAAAATTAAATATAAATTTAAATTTGTCAATTAATTAAATTTCTTTAAGTAATAATGCATTTCACACTCAAAACGTTAATATACAGGACTTCGTTTGTTACACTACTCGTCGAGTATATATAACCTTCTAACGTATTGCATACATTTTTGTTGGATATTAGCATTTTTCTTTTGGCTACGACATTATTACATGAGAATTTTTTGTGTGTGTGTGCGCGTGTGAGTGTGCGCGCGCATAAAATTTAATGTTATACAAAGTAGGAAATAATGATTAATAGAAATAATTTTAAAAAAAATTGACCTCGATATGTCAATTTTATTAAAAATAATAGATAATATGATGTATACCAACCTCCAAAAGTCGGTATCACATTAAATTAAAATAAAAATCAAATTGATCACATTAATGTTGACCTTCAGAGGTGGGTATTTTATATTAATTTACTTTTTATTTTACATAAAAATGGCTTTTAGAGGACGATTTATTTAAATTTAACAAAACATATTATTTTATTATTATTTTCTATTTTTAATTTACATATGATTAAATTTTATTCTTGACTTGCTAATATATTACTGACGATTAAAGATCGATATTACTAAAAATAATTAAATAAAAAGAAAGATATTGACTTCTGTAGTCACAATCTATTTATTTTAAAGAAAATTAATTCAATTAAATACGATTTAAATATACCAACCTCTTGAAGGTGGTATTATAATTTATTTTTTTATTATCTTTCACATAATCATCCTCTAGAGAAAAATTTAATTAAAAGTAGTTTTCTTTTTATTTATTTATATTTAATTGAGATAAAATAAAATATTATTATTTATTTATTAAATCAAATACCGACTACAATAAGTCCTTTTTTTGTGTTTAATATTTTTTGGGAAATGTTTCGACTTCTGGAGGTTGATATGTTGTTTTCCAGCATTTTCCAACAAAAATCGACTCCCTGAAGTCAATGTTCTTAAATTCTTTTTTACTTTTAAATTTTTTTAACATTTCCGACCTTCGAAAGTCAAACATTACCGACATCCATTGGAGGTCTGCATTTTTTAGGTTGGCATTCACAGTTTTTTCAGTAGTGGGATCATTTTAATTGGGTTCAATATCAACCCGTTCAAGCCTTAATTATTTTAACATAATCTTCAATTGTACTTAATTTAAGCTCCAATTTCAACCCATTCTAATGCTCTTTACTTGCACTGATGTTATGTACGCCTTCTATCTACTTTATATTTTCTATCATTTATCTATCTATATGTAATTTTTTAAATTTTTTGAGTTAAAATTTAAATTGTGATTATAAAATATAAATAATAATATTTTAAAAAATTGACTAAGCAGGACAAATTGGACGGGTCAAACCCAATCTGAATTTTAGTTCATTTGAGCCCAAAACAAATTTGGGAGGGAGGAGGGCATAACCCAATTCAATTTCTATTTCAACTCATTTTAACATTGTCAATTTATACTTAATAAACTCATTTGACACCCCTAGATCAACATATCATTTCCCCCATCACTCTCGCTAGAGACAAAATTTAAGCGACTTTCTCTTCAAATTATGAAACGAAGAATTATTCTACCCCCTTGATTTCCTACGGCCAACGAAATAGAGATGAATATTGAAATTTCATATCAATAAAGAGAAATTTAATTAAGTAAGAACCTACATAAAGAAAGTATTGAAATACATGAAAGAAAAATCATAGAAAGTTTATCATTATCGAAAAAGGGAGTTGATAATGTCTAACATTCTCTCAATGTTGTCTAAAAATTTAAACTTTACACTAGTAAAGGAGGTGAATAACAACACATTTATATATTCTCTCTTTGAAAAAAATTAGTTACGCATCTAAACAGTAAATTATATCACTAGTAATGTGTGTCATAGGTAGCGGATAAAAGAAGTGAAGCATGGTATGAATTTTTTTTAAAAATCACTAACTGACCGTAAAAGTGACAAAGTTGGCAGAAATTTTATCTAATGCTCGATCATGTTGCTCAAAATGTTTTCTAGAGGGACCACCAATGGCTACAAAATTCTAAGATTTATATAGATCAGATTTGTCAAAAATATTTCACACTCATGACAAAAAATTGAAGAATCTAATGAATATTATTGAATTATTATTCAATATAATATCCACATAATGTATCAATATGGTCTGAGTTGGTTATAAGTGCTTGGGAAAGCTTGCGAATCCAAAGATTTTGAGAAGCAAAGTTCATATTGCTCCAAGAACCAACTTAAATTTCTTAAAATAAAATTATAAAGAATAAACACTTCTGTCAGAGAAAAATAACATAGCATCTGAAAAATTAATTGAAAGAATAAGAGATTTCATCAGAGTGTGACAATGTTTTTGCCTCTTCAATTTTTTGGGCATGGGGTCAAGTCTCACCGCCCTGAATCTTCTCATTCCAACAGTGGTCCTTTATTCCTTTTTCATAATAATAGTTTTTGAACTTTTATGATGATAACAACATTTGATTAAGTTTTCAAAATTAAATTATTTTGAAACATAATTGTTGTTAGAAGTATTTTTTTTAAAAAAAAGATAATACTGAAACATCATAATAGCTACCTTGTTTTCTTCTACTACTACTTAAAATCCTTTCCCTTGTTTCTTGCTCAGTGAAATGAACAAAATTTTGACAAATACATATAAAAATTGCTTTCATATGCTAGGTTGAAATGTATGAACTTTAAACATGTCCACCTTCATAATATAAAAACATGCTTACCGAAAAAAGAAAAAGTTCAAGTCAACCACAAACAATAATCTAAAAGTCATTTGCTCAATTAGAAAATTAAATATTTTAAAATTATCTTTCCATTATTTTCAAAGATAGTGACATATTCTTTAAAATCACCAATAGACTAGATTTTAAAAAGTACAAAGCAACATTGGTATTTTGATAAAGAGCTGATTATAGTTTTGACTAGAAATAATAAAGGAACATCATAAAAATACTATAATGTTATAGTATTCAATCCATCAATCACATAAATATACTCAAATTAAAGTACTCTCTATAAAGTGTGTATGTGATAATTATCATAGCCTATTACATGACTCTAGAGTGCAAAACTAAAAGTAAAGAGCTCAAAATAACATATTTAGCTTCAGGTTAACAATTACAGGCATAAGGACTAACCTTGATAAGATATTGTACCATTAATGTCCATTGGCATAATTGCTTGAGCATTGGGAGGATCATTTGTGTTCTTAGAAACACCAATTAATTTTGGCATAGATTCTATATGTTTTTTTTTCTCTAAAATCAAATAAAACAAGAGAATCATGAAATATTAGAATGATACTAAGTGCGCTTACTATTAAAGGGATTTAGCTAAAAACGTTCATAAAATAAAATAGCAGAAGGAATGCTTCTGTCTCTAAATAAATGTTATCTATTTAGAAAAACCTTCTTTGTGCGTATCCTCATGCTCATTAAAGAGCCGGGGCCAAGACAAAGTAACTGGGCTCACACTCATAGTCAAAATAGAGAATGAAGAAGAAATGTCTCAATACATAATAAGGGCAACATAGACTAAGGTCCCCGAAGTAGAGGACTCACCAACTAGCTTGAGTAGTACCGAACTAGCCACGTGGAGGAGGAGGATGATCAACTTGGGCTTCGGTTCCTACGTGGTGATATCATTTAGGAAAGAGTATGCGTTATTATGTTGGATGTACTATGTATGTAGGATCCAATGCAACAAAAGAAAGACATCATAATTGAAATGTATAACAATAAGCAATAGTCATAATATAACTATATGACATGTATGGTCAATGCATAGGTAAAACATGCATAAGTAACTCACGCTCTTATAGGATATCATATGTGTTGAACAGACCAAGCTAGCTTTCCAAAGTACAAACCCCTTGGTAGGTTGGTGACGATGTAACTCCATCACCTAGGTGGTGAGGTACGAACCCTTCAATAGGTTGATGAGTACAAATCCCCATCTAGATTGATGATGATGCCACCCCATCACCCTGGTGGTGAAGTAAAAACCCCTCACTTGGTTGATGAGTACAAACCAGCGCCTAGGTTATCGGGGCTCTTGGTCCCCTCGAATTGGGCATGGCCTAATGCAACACTTTATATAGAATTCATTATATACATAGGGTCATTTCATCATCATAACATCATTTATATCACATCACATTCTTTGGACTTTCAATTCCTCCAGAAACAACATTCAGACATTTTATCAAATACTTAGAGGGTGTGTAATGCTAGTATAAAACCATAAAATATAGAGATGAAATCATGCCAGAAAACCCATTGTAAAACCACCAATCTGCACCATGCAACACCCTCAAGTAATATACATCAAAACCCCTCATTAAATCTTACATTAGATCTAAGATTTATAGTGCAAAACATAGCAAAACAGTCACAACTTTACACAGCTTTAATATAGTTCATAGGCATGTTCACATTAGTAAACCCATTAATAAAATCAACTTTAAATCTGGCAAATTGAGTAACAAAGAGATTAGGGCACAATGTTTGGAAGAACATAATGGCTAAAACCTACGTACGTTAGCCTTGAGGAAGCTCTTATTAAACATTGAAAATGGAGGCTTGAAGCTTGAAGGAAATCTTTAGTTTTGGATAAGGGTTTTGAGACTTGAATTTGGGAGTGAAAAATATTGCTATGTGTTTGAGAGGATATTGGAAAATGTTTAGGATGATATAAGGGTGAAATATGAGTAAGTATAGGTAAAAACACATTTGGGAATACTTAGGCCTATGACCCAAAAGTCTTGGACCGATATAGAAAAAGTGCGAACAAAAATGTATAGGAGCGTGCCCTTGGCGTGTTGCTCTTAAATAGGGGTTAAACCCTTTTCCCCCTAATTTTGACCCCCTGAACAAGAATATGAAGTAAGATTTTTGATATCGCCCGCGGATTTTGAGATATATGGAATTTAAAATTCTAGGCAGTCCTAGGCACATTTTCAGGCACTTTTTGGGGTCGTTTCAGCATCTCCTCTTTGGGAATATTCATCCTCGAATGTAAAAGAGACGTACAAGACAAGAGTAATCATGAATAAATCATCCCCAACAAGAATGCAACATTACATTTAAACACCATTTTCAATACGTCAACACAAGTGTAAAATCATCTTAAATTTGTCAACTTAAACATAAATACACATGGATGAAATATGGGCTGAAACTTAAGACTTGAAATCACATAGGGGACTTAGAGTTAGTACCTTATGCTTGAGTGGAGTAGAAGAGATAAGGATACTGCCTTTGCATGTCTGCTTCGGCCTCCCATGTAGCACTTTCGACTTGTTGGTTCCTCTAAATGACCTTAAGGGATGCCACCGCCTTGTTCCTCAATCTCCTCACTTTCCCTCAAAAACTTTGAACCGAAGTCTCCTCATGAGTCAAGTTATCCTCAAAAACACCCACAACATTAAGAGGAACAATAGAATTAGGATCACCAACACATTTTCTCAACATAGAGACATGGAACACCGGATGAACCAAATTCATTTCACTAGGCAACTTTAACTCATAAGCTACCTTTCCAACCCTCCTCAAGACCTCATAAGGACCAACATATCTTGGACTCAACTTTCCCTTTTAACCAAAATTGCCCACACCTTTCATTGGAGAAACTTTCAAATAGACCCAATCACTAACTTTGAATTCAAGGTCTCTTCTTCTCACATCGACATAAGCTTTTTGATGACTTGGGGTTGTTTTCAACCTTTACCTAATCATCCTAACCTTCTCAAGAGCCTCCATAAACAGATTCAGTCCGAATAGCGCAACCTCTCCAACCTTAAACCAACCAACCGGTGATCAACAACGTCTTTTATAAAGAGCCTCAAAAGGAGCCATACCGATGCTATAGTGATAGCTATTGTTGTATGCAAACTCAATCAAAAGAAGGTGGTCATACCAACTACCCTTAAGCTCCAAGACACAAGCCCTAAGAAAATCCTCAATTGTTTAAATGGCTCTTTCGGCTTGGCCATCCATTTGAAGGTGAAAGGTCGTACTAAGGTGAACTTTTTTACCAAGACCCTTTTGAAAAGACCTCCAAAAGTATGAAGTGAATTGTGCACCACAATCCGATATGATGGACAAAGGGACCCCATGTAACCTCACCAACTCAAGGAATGTACAACCTTGCGTACACTTCAGCCCCATAGGTAGTCTTAACTCATAGAAAGTGAGTCGATTTCATCATCCTATCAACCACCACCCATATAGAATCAAAACCTTTCCTAGTCTTGGGCAATGGAATGACAAAATTAATATTAATCACTTCCTACTTCCAACTAGGAATCTCTATGTCTTGGGTTAGGCCACCCGACCTTTGATGCTTTTCTTTGGCTTGTTGACAACTATTGCAACCGAAAACAAGTTTGGCAATGTCCCTCTTCATGCCTCCCTACCAATACACTTCCCTTAAGTCTCTATATATTTTGGTGGAACTGGGGTGGATAGAATAAGAAGAATTATGGGCGTCATCAAGGATTTTCTCCCTCAAACCATCAACACAAGGCACACACAACCTACCTTGGTACCTAAGGGCCCCATCTCCCACTTGGGAGAAAACCTCTACTTTGCCTCTTTCACCAAGGCCTTCAATTCAAGCAAGCAGGAGTCAAGATCTTGTTTTGCTATCACCTCATCAACCAATAAATATTTAGACCCATCAACAATAACAATTCCATCACCCACTTATTCCAACCTAACCCCCAATCTAGCCAATTGATGCATCTCCCTAGCCATCTCCTCACCACTACCATCAACATGAGCTAGGCTACGCATGGACACCCAACTGAAAGCATCGCCACAACATTTGCCTTACCGGGATGGTAATGCACATTCTATGTCATAGTCCTTATGAAGTTCTAGCCACTTTATTTGCCTCATGTTGAGATATTTTTGAGTGAAAACATATTGGAGGCTCTTATAATCGGTGAACATATCAACACGCACACATACAAATAGTGACGCCAAATCTTTAATGCAAACACAATGGCAGCTAACTCTAGATCATGAGTAGAATAGTTCATTTCATATCCCTTGAGTTGTCTAGAAGCATAAGCTATGACCTTACCATTTTGCATCAATACACAATCCAAACCAACCCACGAAGCATCATGATACACAACAAATCCCTCAATCCCATTTGGTAGTTACAATGTTGGAGCGGAGACAAGCTTGTCTTTCAACATTTGGAAGCTCCTCTCACACTCATCGATCCACACAAACTTAATCTTCTTTTTAGTCAATTTTATCACAAGGGAAGCAATGGAGGAGAGCTCATTTACAAAACTTCTATAATAACCAGCTAGGCCTAAGAAGCTCCTAATATCCGACGGGGTCAATGGTCAAGGCCAATTTCTAATCACATCGATTTTGTTAGGATCCACTTGTATACCATCCCACGACACCACATGGCCTAAGAATGCAACCTCCTTCAATGAAAATTCACTTTTGTCATATTTGGCATACAATTTCGACTCCCTCAATCTTTGCAACACAACCCTCAAATGTCCCATATGCTCCTCCCTACTATATGAATAGATCAATATATCATCAAAGAAGACCAGAATAAAGGAATCAAGGTAGGGTTTGAAGACCCTAGTTATTAGGTCCATGAAGATGTTGTTGCATTGGTCAACCCAAACGACATCACAATAAACTCATAATGCCCACATCTAGTCAGAAATATCATCTTGGGAATATCAAACTCCCTCATCCTCACCTGATGATACCTGGACCAAAGATTAATCTTAGAGAAAAAGCTAGCATCTTACAATTGATCAAACAAATCATCAATTCTTGAAAGAGGATATTTATTCTTTATATTGACCCTATTGAGTTGCCGGTAATCAATACATGTTCTAAGGGACCTATGCTTCTTTTTCACAAACAACAGTGGAGTATCCTAAGGTGATTGGCTAGGTCTAATAAATCCCTTCTCTAACAAATCATTCAATTATTCCTCTAACTCTTTCAACTCCACCGAGGCTATACAATAAGGGGGAATGGAGATAAGTTGAGTATCGAGGAGGAGGTGTATACTAAAATCTATCTCTTTTTCGGGAGGAACATTGGGAAGGTCCTTTGGGAAGATATCAAGATACTCATTTACAATCGGAATCAACTCTATGGAAGGGATTTTGGACTCCACATCATTAACCCTCACTAGATGGTAAAAACACCCTTAGAGATCAACTTACGGGCTTTAATGCATGAAATGAATCTATCCATGACCACCACATCTTGACTCTCCCACTCAAGGACAGGTTCATTGGGGAATTTAAACATGACCCTATGGGTTCTACAATCAATAGAAGCATTGTAGGCATGCAATTAATCCATCCCAAGAAAGACATCAAAATCTACCATGTCTAATTCAATAAGATCACAAGCCTTCAACTTATGCAAAATACAAATAGGACAACTTCTATAAACTATTCTAGCAACAATAGAGGCACCAATAGCAGTGGACTCTTCATATGACTCATGTAATAACTCGGAGTCAACATGGAATTTTTGGGCAACAAAGGGGGTAACAAAGGAAATAGTGGCACCCGAATCAATCAAAGCGTATACGTCAAAGTCAAAGATTTTCAACATACTAGTAACAACATCAGGAACCTCACCAGCCCCTTGCCTCCCATGTAGAGCATAAAATCGATTGTGCCTTGGGGCACCACCTTGAAGACCACTTCTACCTAATGGAACCGCATTTGCAACCTGGACCTTGCCAAAGATTCTTGGACAATCCACACTTTTGTGACCAAGATCCCCACAGTCAAAGTATGTATTAGAACCCTTCAAACATGGGCCCCTATAATTTTCCCACATGTAGGACACACATCAATGGGAGCTACAACACCAACACATTGATGCCTAGGGAAGTCATTGGCAAACGCCCTATTAGTAGCATGATGAGACCCTTGGCCTTGATGGAATTGTCCACCCCTTTGGAACTTACCACTAAGACGGTCCCTCTTGGCCTTATGCCTCCTCCTCTTCCTCAACTTTTCCTCCTCCATTTTCTCGGCATATGTCATCAATGAAGAATGATCCATGTCACTAATTAGCAACGCAGACCGGTATCCCTTACTCACCAAGTCAGAGACCACCATCACAGACTTGTTCATCCTAGATCTAGGATCGTCCACCAAATGAGGAGCATACTTAAAAAGTTGATTAAACTTGAGGGCATACTCTCCCACACTCATAGCACCTTGTTTCAAGTTCATGAACTCTGCCAACTTAGCTTCCCTAAGCTCAAGATGGAAAAACCGATTAAGGAAAGCAAATTTTAACTCCTATCAAAGCACCACATTACCAATTCCCTTCTCACCCATCCATTGATCATACCATATTTTCCCTACCCCTTTTAGTTGGTACGCCGCCAACTCTACCTTTTCATTCGGCCCTACATCAAAGATATTCAAAATCTTGTAGACATCATCGATGAACTCTTGTGGATCTTCATCCACCTTTGACCCATAGATCACCGGAGGATTCATCCTCATGAAGTCCCTTATCCTAGCTCCTGGGGTAGTAGCATAAGGGGCTTGGGCCCTTGATTGACTTGGTTGGCCACAACTTGGGCAAGCATAGTGAGAGCATCCCGAAGCTAACCATTGGAACGTTGCTCCTCAGGAGTTTGGGCCCTTGTTCCTCTAGTGTTTGGCATGATCTACCACAGTAAAAATCAATCATTAGGGGAAAACCTACCACAACTCTATAACACGACTTAGGACATAAAGAAGGGAAACATTTCTTAAAACATCTCATAGCTTCCTATTCTTAGTCATGGCGCACTTCACAACCATGAATAGGACTCTAATCGACGCGGTGTATAGGGCTCCAAGGATCTATCAACCTAGTGCTCTGATAAAAAGATTGCCATTACCCAAGCCTAGGGCCTAGACGTAACATGGCGAATGGGGAATCGGAGTGACCCCAGACAAGCCTCTTAGCCTCTTAACTTATCATTACACATCATTAGTCGCAGAAGCATACAAAATACATAAAGAGTAAGAATAGGGACAAAGGGGCTAAGGGGACAAGCTTGCGCAGTATCATAATCAAGAGACAAGAGCCAAACTCATATCATAGATACATAATATGTCCAACAAGCATCCTTAACATATTGATAAGAGAGAGGGCTAAGACAAAGCAATTGGGCTCACCCACATAGAGAAAATAGACAATATAGAATAATGTATCAATACACAATAAGGGCAACATAGACTAAGGTCCCCAAAGTGGAGGACTCACCAACTAGCTTGAGTAGTACCGAACTAGCCATGTGGAGGAGGATGATGATCAACCTGGGCTTCGATTCCTACATGGTGATATCATGTAGGTCAGTGTATGTATTAGTACATTTGAATGTACTAAGTATGTAGGATGCAATGAAATAAGGGATAGGCATCATAATCAAAATGCATAACAATAGGAAATAAACATAATATAACAATATGGCATGTATGTTCAATGCATAAGCAAAACATGCTTAGGTAACTCATCGTCTTATACGATATCATATGTGTAGAAGAGACCAAGCTAGCTTTCCAAAGTACAAACTCCTTGGTAGGTTGGTGTGATGCCACCCCAACAGTTGGGTGATTAGGTACAAATCTATCACTAGGTTGATGAGTACAAACACCCATCTAGGATGATAATGATGCCACACCATCACCCTAGTGGTGAAGTACAAACCCCTCACTAGGTTAAAGAGTACAAACCCCTATCTAGGTTATTCGCGCTCTTGGTTCCCCCGGATTTGGGCATGGCTAATGCAACACTTTATATGGAATTCATCATATACATAGGCTTATTTCATCATCATAACATCATTCATACCACATCTTCTGCTTTGGACCTTCAATTCCTCAAGAAACCACATCCAGACATTTTATCAAACACTTAGAAGGTATGTAATGCTAGTATAAAACCATGAAATACAAAGATAAAATCATACAAGAAAACCCATTGTAAAACCACCAATGAACACCTTGCAACACCTTCTAGCAATATACATCAAAAACCCTCATCAAATCTTACGTTAGATCCAAGATTTATAGCTCAAAATATAGCAAAATTGTTACAACTTTACACAGCTTTAACATAGTTCATAGAGATGTTCAGAATAGTAAATCCATTAGTAAAATCAACTTTGAAACATGCAAATTGAGTAAAAAGGAGATTAGGGCACCATGGGTGGAAGAACCCAATGACTAAAACTTACAAAACTTAGCTTTGAGGAAGCTCTTGTTGATGATTGAAAATGGAGGCTTGAAGCTTGAAGGAAATCCTTAGTTCTGGATGAGGGTTTTGAGACATGAAAGTGAAAAATATGGCTCAGTATTTGAGAGGATATGGGGAATGTTTAGGATTATATGACGTGAGATATGACTATGTATAGGTAAAAACATGTTTGGGAACAATTAGGTTAAAGACCCAAAAATCTTGGACCAAGATAGGAAAACTGGGCACGAAAATGTATAGTAGCGCATCCTTGGCGTGCTGCATCAGGGGCGCGGATCATCTCTGGAAATCGCATTTTTGTGATATTTAGATTTTACTACGGTTGCTCATAAATTGCATTTAGACACTTGTACCCCTAATTTTGATTCCTTGAACAAGAATATGAAGTCGGATTTTCAATATCACACACAAATTTTGAGATATATAGAATTTAAAATTTTGGGCATTCCGAGGCACATTTTGATGCACTTTTTGGGGTCCTTTCACCCATGGTGCGCCAAGCCCCCTTTTAACATGGATTTCATATTTCTAAGTTGAATTACTTATGGTTCTTAGTTATTATGAATTTTACAATGAACTATATTGGGGTTTCATTAAAGTGTGATTGCTTAAGCATGTTTGATTTATGGATCTATGATCTACTTTGAGATTTGATGAGGGGTTTTAACATACATTGCTTGATGGTATTACGAAGTGTTAGTGGGTGGTTTTACATTGATTTTTCTTTCATATTTTCACCCTTGAATTTCATGGTTTTATACTTGAATTACACACGCACAATGTGTTTGACAAAAATGTCCAATTAAGGTTTCTTGAGTTGTTGAAGGCCTGATGCATGGCATATGATATAAGGGACTTTATGATGATGAAAGTAAAGTATATATATGCATTGATTTCTTTAAAAGTATCTATAATATTGCAAGTTTACCACACCTTGTTGAGGGGGTACTTTGCCTCAACCACTATGATGGAGGGTGTGATGTCCATTAACCATGTTGGGAGGTTGATACCTTGACCACTATGATAAAGGGTATGATGTCTATCAACGATGTAGAGGGGTTGATTAGAGGGGTTGATACCTTGACCATTATGATGGAGGCTGTCATGTGCAACAACAAATTGAGGGGTTGATACCTCAATCACCATGGATGGTAGGTTGTGATAATCCATCCTAAGGCTGGTCTCTGTTTACACATGTAATTTGTTCTAAACAAGCATATTTTACATCAAGCATCATTTATGCATGTCATATTGCTATTATGCTTTCCATTGCTTATGATGTTGCATTTTTCCTATATTGCCTATCTCTTGTTACATTACATCCTACATACTTTATACATTCAAATATACTAATGCATACTTTCTTCCTACATGATGTTACCATGTAGGAACTGGAGCCCCACTTGATCATCCTCCTATTCCACGTGGCTAGTACGATTTTTCTCAAAGCAGGTTGGTGAGTCCTCAACTCCGACGACATATGCCTCTTGATTTTCATGCTATGTATGGACTTAGTCTATATTGGAAACATATGACTATGAGGTGAGCTTGGAGATTGTCGTGGCTCCCGCTCCTGTCTATGTAAGAGAGGTATTGTTGGAATCTTATGATGTGTTAATGCTATACTCTATTGTCTTGTTACGTTTCTATGGTACTAAAGTTGTCCCTTAGCCCCATTTATCTCTATTTACTATCTCTTGTTGTTTTTCAAATGCTTCCGTGACCAAGGATGTGTAATGATATGCTAAGAGGCACGTATTGGGTTACTTCGGGTTCCCCATTCACCGTGTTACATCTAGGCCCTAGGATTGGATCGTAATAGTGAGATATAAGGCTAGATTCCATAAGCTATCAAGATATGCCACTCTTGTACTACATACTGAGCGGAGTAGATTAGCTATTTTACTAGAGATTTTAGGATTACCTTTGGATTGAGAGCTAGTCACTAGTTATAGGAGGTAGATCCTTCATAGAAGTTGTTGATCATGCTCATACTGTTGAGTAACTACATTGTGAGGCCTATTAGGGAAGCAACAAGAAGGATTGCTTCGAGTGTTTTAATAGTAGGACTATATCTAGATTCAAGAGGTGGTCTAATAGGTCCAAGTTGAGGTACAAGTAAGATCAGTCCCTCCATCTATTCAAGCTTTGTTACATACTTTTGAGGGTAGTTGCAAGTCCTGAGACACTTCTAAGCCAAGTAGTACTCCCAAACTCACTGGGAAGAGGCTAAGGAACAGAGGGACAACAAGATCAGGCAAGATAGATCCTCCCTATGACACCTGATAACTTTATACACACATGTACTTATGTTTCAAGACTCGTTCTTCCACATGGGAAGTGGATTAGGGTCATAAGGGACCTCTAGTACTTAGCCGAGTTCAGAACTCTCCTATAAATTGAGTTTCTAGTGTTGGATTATACAAGGGTCAACTTTAAAAAATCATAACTCTTAGTATACATATAATTAGGTGGCGCATGACCTTCTAAATGAAAGGTCTTTGAATTAGCTTTCCAACTCAACTGATTTCACCTCATTTGAAGTTTGGAGTCAACAGTTATGGAAATTTTTCTGAAGGCTGCTATAGTAGAGAGGAAATACCAAACCTAATACAGGCCATGGAAAAAAATATAGACCATCTGCTAACTCGTGGAAAAAGTCCTAAAAATTCACATTTTTTGTACTAGACTCTACGAACCAATCTACAGGTCGTAGAAACTTCTACGGGCCATAGATTGTGCTCATGAAAGTTATCCAGAGACCTCAAAATTTGGCCAAAAGATTGCAAAAAGGTGCCTATGTGTTGTAGAAGTTTCTACGGGCCGTGGATGGCGTGGTAGACTACTTTTGACAGCTTTTTATGTAAGGTTATTTTGCTCTTTTGCCACATTTTCAAAACCTATACCTGACATTTTTATGTATAAATAAAGCCCTAAACATGTCAGTTCAACCTTTTTATGCTGAATCACTCTCTTAAACTTAGAGCAAGGGTTCAAAGAAGAAAAAGGCTAGAGTTTGAAGGGAAAACATGAGAATACTTCCAATTTGTTTTAAGGTTTAAAACCTTTAGGTATGTAACGCTAATCAAAACTTGGATTTTGTTCTTCTATGTGCCCCATAACTCAGATTGAGGGAGTAGTGAGTAAAATGTCTCCCATGAAGGGTTCATGGAGGTTTTTCATAAATTCTAATGTATTTCTACATAATCTTGCATGAATTACTATTTTTATGACTCAAATACTTGAATTAAATGATTTTACCTTGCTAAATAAACCTTAGCATGAGAACTTGTTATTTTCACATATTTCAATTAGATGAGCATGCATGAGCATAATTTGAGCCTAAAGAGTCTATGAATTCCCTAAATGCTTTAAGTCTACTGTTGGTTTCCTGGATGCTATGAGTTAGAATGATGCATTATAGAGTTCTTATGAGTCAAGAGATTAACATTAAAATGATGTATCCAAACATTTGATAGTTGATGTGATAAGCTGAGTTGACAGATGTCCAATAAGACTAGATGAATGAGTTAACCATAGGATTGATGCCTTATGAGCATATTTAGTCTTGAGAGGAGTATTAAACACTAAATTGAGTAAGGGTAAGTCCAATACAAACTAAATAACTACGTACCCGGCGTAGGAGAGAATTTAATCGTAAAATGAGATGTTTACTATTGTCCCAAAAAGTGGACGTGATATTACTAATTTTGGATCCGTTGATTGATGTCCTATACGTTGGCAAGGTATTGGATGGATACGGCAATGACGTTGCTTCATTGTACCATTATCGACTCATAGGTCATGGTTTTCAGTTAGAGAAACAACCAAGTATGGCTTGATAGTACTCTTAGGATGGGATATAGATGATAGATGAGTACTCATTTTCTGAATTGGATTCTTACTTTAGACTCTTGACATGTGATTGAGTTTCCTACCTCTTGATTTGAGCTATTTGAGTTGATGTTACTCTTCCTTTATATGTTTATTTCATGTACTGATGTTCATTTGGGCCTGCAACTTTTCATGATGCAAATACAGGTACTAGCAATCATCAATAGGAGCCCCATTGAGGGTGAGTTCTCCCGTGCTTCCGGAGAATATCATATTTTTCTTTCTAGCTTTGAGTTTAGCATTTTTGTTTTATATTAAGGTAGCCATGGTTTGTCATTGGCAGAAATTAGTCAAATGTTTTAGAGGCTTCATGGACTAGACTGTAGAGTTGTGATTTGATGTTATTATCATTGAATATTTTCTTTCACATTAGTCTTAGTTGATGGTAAGCATCATTGGCCTTTGGACTTTGATTTTCATTTTGTCATTACTTTTCATTTAGGTATTCTCACTCATGTATGTCTTCTGCTACTAGAATATGATTAAATGAATGTGATGAAGTGGAATTGTTTGCTTTGGGACTAGCAATATTCTCTGTGTGCTGGCCATGCCAAGGGTACCCTTCCGGGGCATGATGCTCCTAGCCAACTATTAGGGATCCCAAGCTTCTAATACCAATACTACAGACCATAGTGTGCGATGCCATGGTGATCAAGTTTCTTTAGGTTGCTAGTATTATAGGGCATTGGATCATTGCTTCTATGATTTAGCCTTGCAGAGAATGACGTACCTAGCTTCTCAGGAAGGCCGGTTAGATCCACCGCTGATAGTTCAACGTAGAGATCATGCTCATCACAGGGGAAACCAGTGATATTTCAGAGATGATTAGCACGGTTCTGGGGTGGATGATGTGGTAGTAAAGGCTATAGTTAAGGAGGAGGCCACTAGGGTCATTTTTATATGGCTCTAGAAAAGTCAGAGGTCAAAGCATTAGATGTTATTAAAGGTATAATTATATCATGTCAATAGCCAACATTAGCTTCATTTTACCCTACATATTGATGTGTCTCTATCTATTTTTTTTCCAATTTGGGGATGAGCCTCGAGCCTATGACAATATCACTTTATGTATTAACTTCGGCTGGAGATTTTATAGTAGTCGATCGAGTATGAATGTCATATAAAGTTGTATTTCAGGGGCAGGGTACCTGGGGAGACTCGAAATAGCTTGATATGCTTAACTTTGATACTATTCTGGCATAGATTGGTTAGCTCCTCATCATGCAGTTTTAAATTGCTATGCTAAGAGTACTACCTTGGCCATTTTTAGTTTACCTACAATTGTATAGCTGAGATCTATTAGTCGCACACTAATTGGTTTCATCGACTGTGTTCAATCCTAGAGGTTGATTTCTACAGGTTTCTTAGCCTACTTGGGCAATTTAGGTGATATATTAGCCAATGTTTCTTATTTATTAAGTCCTACTGGTTTGTGAGTTTCCAGATGTGTTTTCTATTGATTTTCTTGGCTTACCTCAAGAGAGAAATGTTAATTTTTCCATAGATTTAGACCTAGCCACTAAGCCTATATTAATTCCTCCATATCAAGTGGCCCCTTGCAAGCTTAAAAAGCTCCGAGTATAGCTATATGGTCTTTTGTATCACTGTTTCATATGGTTGAGTGTTTCTTCTAGGGGTGCCCATGTTTTGTTTGTTGTGAAGAAAGATAGGACTCTGTGCATCTAACGATTATAGGAAGCTGAATAAGGTGGTACTGAAAATTTTTTTGCTCTTGCCTCGTATTGATGATTTATTTGACTAGTTTTAGGGAGATGTAGTGTTCGTTAAGATGGATTTGAGATTTGGTTATCATCACCTGAGCATTAGAGCATCAGATATTCCTAAGACTACATTCTAGACCCGTTATGGCCATTATGAGTTCTTGTTTATGTCATTTGATCTGACTAGTTATATTGAAGCCTTTATAAAATATTGATGACTCATGTGTTTAGGCATTATCTGGATTGTTTTTTGATAGTGTTCATTGATGATGTTTTGGTGTACAACCGGAGCCGGAAGCAGCACGGCCAGTACGTAAAGATAGTACTTCAGACATAGAGTGATCACTAACTTCATGCCAAGTTTTCTAAATATAAGTTCTGGTTAAAGCATGTGGATTTTCCGGCGCACATAGTGTCAAAAGATGGTATTATAGTGGATCTGGCTATGATTAGGGCCATTTGTGGTTCGTCTAAGCCCACATTTCTTACTGAGGTTAGGAGTTATCTTGGGTTAGGTAGGTATTACAAATAGTTTATTAAGGGGTCTTCTACTATTGTTGCACCATTGACTCACCAAGGCATTCCTTTATGTTGTCTTTGGAGTATGAGATTAGCTTTTTGAGGCTCAAGAAGTTACTTACCAACTCTCCTATTCTGACTTTAGTTGAGGGTAAGAGATTCATAGTGTGTTTTCATGCTTCCAAGATTGGCTTGCTATGTCACAACCAAAGCCTACAGTCTAGTCGTGATACGGTGAATAGGAATCCGAAGGGACCCAAACAAGCCTCTTAGCATATCAATCAAACATCCTTACTCGCGGAAGTCTTTGATAATCATAAATGCATAAAGAGTCAAGCTTATAACATAAATACATCATAATATTCCAACAACAACTCTAACATAGAATGGAGCGGGGGCCAAGACGCTCTCCGGGGTCACCCTCATGATAACAAGTGTTTAATAAAAGAACCCTCAATATAACAAAAGTACTAAAGATAGTATCTCTGGACTTGAGAACTCACCAATGCTTGCTTCAATGGATCGTACTAGCCACGTGGAGGATGATCAAATGGTGCTCCATTCCAACATGGTAATACCATGTTGGCATAGACTATGTGTTAGTCCATTTTAATGTACTAAGTATGGAGGATGCAATGGAACAAGACATAAGTCAATATAGTTAAAATGCATAGTAATAAGCAATAGATAAGTGAGATCTCAATAAGGCATGCAAGGTCAATGCTTGAAGTAAAACATGTTTGTAAATCATTCAACTTGCATAGAACATAATACATGAGTGGGAAGAAACCCTAACCGACATGAGTAAGACCAAGCAAGCTACAACGCGGAATCCCAATAATTACTCCTCATCGGTAAAGAGGTGGTCTACTTGCCAAGGTAAACCAGACTTCACATTATTGGAGCCCATCCCATTACGGAGAAGTAACCCCCCTTATGGGAAGTTGTCCCATTTTGGGGTGGATTTCATGATAACGTGCACCAAATGGATCAACTAATATAGCAAGGGTAAAACATAATCCTATGTTTGATGAAAGGAGTATGGACCCTTAAAGATAGTCCACGCCGATATCCAATCCATCGGTGCTAAGTCTAATCCAACGAAATACTTTAAATTATCATACTTTAATCATAATATAAATAGCTTGTAAGAACATGACTTGAGTAGCTCATAAATATGCTTGACCTTTAATGGTGCTCCTAACTTGAAACATGAGAATAGATCATAATCATACATGAACCCTTACTTTAACATGAATGAATCACAAGAGGTAAAAGTCCATAAATAAGGCTTAACTTTATATTTGTAACATCGTAGATACTTTTCATGAATTCCACACATACTTGAAAGCCCTTAATCATCATATAGTCAATTGACTTGTTCATGAAATCGTTCAACAATAACTTGAGAATTCTTGACTTGACATTTTATCAAACACTTGGTGGGTTCACGATACTAGTTTAAAAGCACGCAATTCAAGAGTTTAATAATATGTGAAAACTCAGTGCAAATCAACCCACCAATATGTTTTAAATACCTCATGTAGGGCACCTTGAAATCCATCATCAAATCTAAGAATAAATCCAAGTTTCATAGCTTAAAACATGTATAGTTTCAATAGACAAAACTCTTTCATATTACTGATGTGCTATCAAAATACAACACATTTGGTGCCTAAAAAAAGGGATTTTGTGTCTTCTCAATGCGACTTTTTATGGTTTTTATGTGTTTTGTGGTTGTTTTTATAGAAAATATAGGTTGGCTTAATCTTAGGAAAAAGTAGGAGAGTTTGTTTAATTTAAGGACCTACAAGGCCTACTACGAGTTGTAGCCCAAGCTACGAGTCGTAGGGGATGACTGTAGTGATTAATAGCTTCCAAAATTAAAATATGAGAAATTGAAGTTCATTCATACGAGCAAAGGGTACGGGTGTATTCCTCACTACGACTCATAGAAGAGGACCTCATAGTGATTAACAGTGTTGATTTAATTTGGACCAAGAAATGCAACGCTGAACTACGAGAAGACACTATAAGTCGTAGACCAGATAACAACTTATAGCATGGATCGCATAAGTCAAGTCCAAAATACCAAGTGTTTACTAAGAAAGCCCGACTACGACTCTTAGGTTACCCTATGAGTCATACCTACAAGTCGCAACTCCTGCCGACCAAATTTTCTTATTATTTTAAGGACGTTTTTGTAAATAGTATAAATAGTATAAGTTAGGGTTTTTTAAAAAAGGGAAAATGAGATTGTAGAGAAGAGAATAATTTCTAGAGAGAATCTCTCAGGGTTTTAGAGTAGAGAACTAGGGTTTCACTTTGAAGACCCAATATGGAAATTGGAATCACTTATAATTCTACTCTATTATTCAAGCTTATGAATCCAAAAATCAAGGTGGTTTATTGTTCTTCATTTTCTTTGGTTAATCTCTCAACTATATCTATTTTATTCATTGTTTGTGAATTTGCCCAATCTTTGAGTAGCTAAACCCCCACACCATGGGGTTGTGGGAACCATGAGTAGCTAGCTTGAGATAACCCGCATTGTTTGCATATCTTTATTTAGGTATTTTCATGTATTATCTATTTTCCTTCGGATTGCTTATTGTTTGGTGGTAAACACTAAACCCCGCCTAATGTCATGATCCCGACCAAGGTAGTGATGAATAAGAAAAGAAAATGGGTGACAAGATTCGATTGATGTGTTCTCGTTTAATAAACCAAACCTGACCAAGGAGAGGTTGACTTGGACAATAAGTAATGGTTAGTTGGCACACCATGGTTGCCGACCAAGTGCCATGGTGAAATTTGACCTTCACCTTTACTAAAGGGATGGAAGAACCTAAGTTACCGTACTGCATGCAATGTCCCAATTTAGGTTTTGTTATCTGGGGTATTTGAGTTAGTGAATCATAGGGAACACAATTCCCAAGTTGATCCTCAATTTGATTATCTCTTCTTGATTGTTAGTATAGTTTTTGCAGTTATTTTGTTCCAATATGCAAATCCCCCCCCCTTTTTTAGAGAATATAGTTGATTGATACTTGAAATGATTGTTGGTGAGTCAATTTTGTCAAACCCAGTATTCCCTGTGGATTCGATCCTAGCCTTTGGTTAGCTTTATACTTGAGAACTACCGTTTCACTATTGGAGCATGAACATCAAGTACAAGCTTGAAATAGATAGTCATACATAATCAATCAACATTTCATAAAAGCGCAACATAATTTGAACTAATAATACATAATAAAAGATACCAAAAACATGCAATTTTCATAATAATAATGATTGGGCTCCATGACTGAAAGGACCCAATGGATGAAACCGACATACATCAAACTTGGGTTTTCTTTAGATGAACTTGAAGAGAACTTGGAGCTTGAAGAGAATCCTTGAGTTTCAAAGTTAGGTTTGAAATCCTTGAATTTTGAATTAGCTATTTGGTTATATCTTGTATAGGTTTTTTAGAGGGTCTTGAGTGATATGGAGTTGAAAAATGGCTAAGTATAGGCGTTTTCACGCATAAGTGGGCACTCCGGAAGCACATTTTTGGGGCATTTCAATATCTCCCCCTTGGGAACATTCGTCCCCGAATGTCAAAGAAACGTGCATAAGAGACGTAATCATGAAGGTTTAAACCTGAATGAATGCAACAAATGAATTTAAGCATCATTTTCAAAAATCTCAACATGAATGTCAAAAATCACCATAAACTTGTCAACATGAACATGAATGCGTGCAAAATGACATAAGGGCTAAAACGTAAGACTTGAATTCATAGAGGGGACTTAAATAATACCTTCTGCTTGAGTAGAGTAGAAAAGATATGGGTATCACTTTCTCACGTCTGCCTCGGCTTCCCATGTGGCACTTTCAACATTTTGGTTCCTCAAAAGGACATTAACGGAAGCTACATCTTTTTTTCCTCAACATCTTCACTTGCCTATACAACATTGTCAACGAGAACTCCTCATAAGCCAAATTATCTCTCAAAACACCCATAACATCCAAGGCCTATAGCACTTCGGTGACATGCACATTTTTCTCAACATGGACACATGGAAGATAGGATGAACCATCTCCATCTCATAGGCAACTCCAACTTATATGCAACCTTACCCGATCTCCTTGAAACTTGATAAGGACCTATAAACCTTGGGCTTAACTTTCCCTTCTTGCCAAACCGGACCACACCCTTCATGGGTGAGACTTTCAAATAGACCCAATCACCAATCATAAACTCAATATCTCTTCTCCTCAGTTCTAAATAGGACTTTTGTCTACTTTAGGCTATTTTCAATCTCTCCCTAATCAACCTCACCTTCTCCAAGGCCTCCATGACCAAATCTGGACCTAGAAAGGCCATCTCCCCCACTTCAAATATCCCGATCAGGGATATACAAGGTCTACCATATAAAGCTTCAAAAGGAACAATAACAATGCTTGAGTTGTAGTTATTATTGTAAGCACACCCAATGAGTGGAAGCTTTTCATCCCAACTACCTTTAAACTCTAAAACACAAGCTCTAAGCATATCCTCAAGGGTTTGAATATTCCTCTTGGCTTGACCATCCGTTTGAGGATGAAAAGTCGTGCTAAGCTTAACCTTGGTACCAAGACCTCATTGGAAAGACCTCCAAAAGTGAGAAGTGAACTAAGCACCGTGATCTGAAATGAAAGACAAGGGCACCCTATGCAACCTAACCTACTCATGAATGTACAAATTGGCATAATCTTTGGCAAAATAAGTAGTTTGACTGGAAGGAAGTGAGCCTATTTTGTCATTCTATCCATAACAACCCAAATAGAGTCAACATGTTTCCTAGTCTTAGGCAACCCAACCACAAAATCCATGTTGATCTCTTCCCACTTCCAAGTAGAAATTTCTATATCATGGGCTAGGCCACCCGGCCTTTGATGTTCGGCTTTCACTTTTTGGCAATTGTGACATCCGGATACGAACTTGGTAATGTCTTTCTTCATACCACTTCACCAATACACTTCCCTCAATATCTATACATATTTGTAGAACCGAGGTGAATGGAATAGGATGAATTATGGGTCTCCTTCAAGATCAATGCTTTCAAATCACCTACATTTGGCACACGTAATCTACCTTGGTACCTAAGGGAACCATCTCCCCCTTGGGAGAAAGCCTCCACTTTAGCATCTGTCACCAAGGCCACAACATTAGCAAGGCGGGGTGATAATGAAACTCATATCATAAACTTTAAGGAGCTCTAACCACCTTCTTTGTCTCGAGTTATGATCCTTTTGGGTGAACACATATTGGAGACTCTTGTGGTTGGTAAACACATCAACATGAATCCCATACAAGTAGTGATGCCAAATTTTTCAAATCAAAATACCACGACAGCTTATTCAAGATAATGGGTGGGATAATTCTTTTCATGCACGTTTAGTTGTCTAGAGGCATATGCTATCACCCTACTACTTTGCATCAAAACACACCCCTAACCAATTATTGAGGTATCACAATATACAACAAATCCTTTCAACTCTTTCGGTAGAGCAAATATAGGAGCAGAGACAAGCTTATCTTTCAAAGTTTGGAAACTCTTTTCACACTCATTGGTCCACACAAATTTCGCCTTCTTTTGTGTCAATTTAGTCATAGGAGAAGCTATAGAAGAGAAACCATTTACAAACCTCTGGTAATAACCTGCCAAACCCATGAAACTTCTAAGGTCCATTGGATTCAAAGGTCTAGGAAAATTTCTAATCACCTCCATCTTCATAGGATCCACCTTAATGCTATCACCTGATACCAAATACCCTTGAAAAATAGCCTCTTTCAACGAAAACTCACATTTCTCATATTTTGCATACAACTTCTCATCCCTCAAGATTTGCAACACTACCCTCAAGTGATTCAGATGCTCTTCCTCACTATGGGAATAGATCAAGATATCATCAATAAAAACCACCGCGAAAAAGACCCTATTTATCAGATCCATAAATATAGTCGGTGCATTAGTCAACCCAAAAGACATAACTACAAACTCAAAGTGCCCATACCTAGTCCGGAAAGCCATCTTGGGAATGTCACGCTTCCTCACTTTCACTTGGTGATAGCCGGACCAAAGATCAATCCTAGAAAAGTGACTAGCCTCTTGAAGTTGATCAAAAAGGTCACTCATCAATCCTTGGTAGAGGACATTTGTTCTTTATGGTGACTCTATTTAGTTGCCTTAATCAATGCACATTCTAAGAGAACCATACTTTTTATTCAACAATAACACCAGTGCACCCCAAGGTTACTTACTAGGCCTTATAAAACCCTTTTCCAACAAATCCCTCAATTGCTCCTTCAACTACTTCAACTTTGTCGGGGCCATATAGTAACGGGGAATAGAAATGGTTTGAGTATTGGGAAGGAGGTCTATACCAAAATCTATTTCCATTTCGGGAGAAACACTGGGAAGATCATCAGAAAAGACATTAAGAAACTCATTAACCACTGGAACCACTCAATAAGAAGGACTTTGAACTCAACATCCCTAACCCTCACAAGATGATATAGACAACCCTTAGAAATCAACTTTTGGGCTTTAAGACAAGAAATGAACCTACCCTTGACCACCACATCATCACTTTCACACTCAAGGAAGGGCTCATTAGCGAATTGGATTTCAGGCCTACAGGTTCTACAATCATAAGAAGCATAATATGCTTGACCTCAAAATCACCATATCTAATTTAACAAAATCACAAGGCAAGATTTTATGCAAAATGAACATGGGACAATTTCTATAGACTCTTTTAACAACAATGGACTCACCAATGGGGTTAGACACTTCATAAGGCTCACACAACAATTCGGGACTAACATGAAGCTTATTTTGGAAACAAAAGGAGTAATAAAAGAAAGAGCAATACCTAGGCCTATCAATTCATAAACATGAAAATCAAAAACCTTTAACATACCAGTGACGACATCGAGCACCTCATTCAATTCTTTTCTCCCTTGAAGAGCACAAAATCTAATTTGCCTTGGTGTACCCCCTTGTTGGCCTCCTCTTCCCTTTTGACCCGCATTTGCACCTTGGGCTTGTGGACGACCATCTCTACCTTTGTCTTGAGCATGAGCACAATCCATAACTTTGTGACCGAACTCACCACAACCAAGAAGGAATTAGAGTTCCTCAAACATATACAACTATGATTTTTTTCACACCTTAGACATCAGGTTTTATCATTCCTCCATTACCACCTTGGAATCTTGGATTATCATTAGCAAATATCTTATTAGGATTATTGGAAGACTCTTGGCCTTTGAACTTGTGGCCTTGAGGAAACCGACCACCCTTGGAACATTCGAAACCACTTTCAACATAAGCCCTCTTGGACTTACCATTTCTTATTTTTCTAAGCTTTTTCCCTCTATTTGTTCGGCATATGTCATATGGCAAGACAAATCCATATCACTTTCTAGCAAGGCGATATGAGACTCCTCATTAACCAAGTTGAACACTCCCAACACAAATTTGTTCATCCTTGATCTAGGCTCAACAATCATTTGTGGAGCATAACTGGAGAGATGGTTGAACTTGAGGGCATACTCCCTCACACTCATTAAACCTTGCTTAAGGTTCATAAATCCATCATCTTAGCCTCCCTTAGCTTGATAAGAAAAAACGAGTTGACAAAGGCGTCTTTGAACTCTTCCCAAGGGATAACTTCATCATTCCCTTTCTCCAACTTCCATTGTCTAAACTGAATTTGAACTACCCCTTTAAGTTGGTAGGCCACCAACTCCGCTATTTCCTCCGAATTGACCCCTAGGATGGATAGAAGCTTGTACACCTCATCTATGAACTCTTGGGGATCCTCAACCGTCTTGGATCCATGGAACTCTTGTGGGTTCATTCTAGTGAAATCCCTCACCCTAGAAGCCAGAGTGGGAATATGAGGGCGTGGGCTCCATGGTTGGTTTGGTTGGTCATAGCATGAGCTAACATTGCAATAGCATCTCGGAACTCATCTTGGCCTACCCCTCCACCTTGAGGAGCATGAAGAGTGGGAGGGGCCGGTTTCTCCTCGAGTGTACGGGCTCTCCTTAGTCTTCCTTTTGGAATCGACATGAACTAGAATAGTATAGAGCATTCGTTAGGGGACAAGAACTTACACTTATATCTAAAGCATGATATAGACCATGAAGAAATGAAACATTTCATGCCTCATAGCCTCCCTTTCATAGTTGTGGCGCGTTTCACAACTACGAATAAGAGTCTAATCGACGTGGTGTATTAGATTTCGAGGATCATTAACAACCTCGTGCTCTGATACCATGTTTGTCATGACCCAAGACAAGGGCCTATTCGTGACATGGTAAATGGGACCCTTGAAGGGACCCAAACAAGCCTTTTAGCATATTAATAACACATCTTTGGTTGTGGAAGCAAAGTAAACAACAACAGAAAGCATAAAACAAGGGAAGCGAGACTAAGGGAAGTCTTTGATAATCATAAAAAGCATAAAGAGTCAAGCTTATAGCATAAATACATCATAATATTCCAACAACACCTCTAATATAGAATGTAGTGGGGGCTAAGACACTTTTCGAGCTCACCCTCATAATAACAAGTGTTCAACAAAAGAAGTCTCACTATAGGAAGAGTAGTAAAAATAGTGTCCCTAGAATTGAGGACTCACCAACGCTTGCTTTAATGGATCATACTAGCCGCATGGAGGATGATCAAGTGGTGCTCCGGTTCCTACATGGTAATATAATGAAGGCATATAGTATGCGTTAGTACGTCTTAATGTACTAAGAATGTAAGATGAAATGCAATAAGACATAAGACAATACAGTAAAAATGCATAGTAATAGGCAATAGATAGTGATATCTCAATATTGCAAGCATGGTCTATTCTTAAAGTAAAACATGCTTGTAAATCATTCATCTTGTATAGAACATACTATATGTGTGGGAAGAGACCCTAACTAACATGAGTAAGACCAAGCGAGCTACAACTTGGAATCTCAATAATTATCCCTCATCGGTAAAGAGGTGGTCTACTTGCCAAGATAAACAATACTTCAGCTTAGGGGAGCCCATCCCATTTCGGAGAAGTAAACCCCCATACGGGAACTCGTCCCATTTTGAGGTGGATTTCACGATAAAATGCACCAAATAGATACATAATATAACAAGGGTAAAGCATAATCATATGTTTCCATATAGTTTGAGGAAAAGAGTATGGACCTTTGCAGATAGTCCATGCCGACATCCAATTCATCGGTGATAAGTCTAATCCCACGAAATACTTGAAATCGTCATAATATTATCATAACTTGAATAATATGTAAGAACATGACTTGAGTAGCTCATAAACATGCTTGACCTCTAATGGTGTGCCTAGCCTGAAACATAAGAATAGATCATAAACATACATGAGCCCTTGCTTTAAGATGAATGGCTCACAAGAGGTAAAAATATTTAAATAGGGCTTAACTTGATACTTGTAACATCACAGATACTTTGTATGATTTCAATACATACTTGAAAGTCCTTAATCATCATATAGTCACTTGACTTGTAACTCATGCAATAGTTTATCAATAACTTGAAAATTCTTGACTTGATATTTTATCAAACACTTGGTGGGTTCACGATACTAGTTCAAAATCATGCAATCAAAAGTGAAATAATATGAGAAAACTCAATGCAAATTAAACCACTAACAAATTGTAAAACCCTCATGTAGGGTACCTTGAAATTCCGGAATCAAATCTCATAGTGGATCATAGTTTCATAGCTCAGAACATACATAGTCTCAATAGATAAAACCCAGTCATAGTACAATCTTTAAATAGATAGTCATGCATAATCAATCAACATTTCATAAAATCCCAACATAATATATACTCATAATCCATAATAAAAGATATTTATAGATGGTACAACTTGAAAATATGCAATTATCATAAAAAGGAAGATTGGGCTTCAAAGGTGAAAGGACCTAATGGATGAAACCCACACACCTCAAACTTGAGTTTTCTTGACATGAGTTGAAGAGAACTTGGAGCTTGAATAGAATCCTTAAGTGCTAAAGTTAGGCTTGAAATCCTTGAATTTTGAATGAGATATTTTGTTAAGTCCTGGAGAGGTTTTTGAGAGGGTCTTGAGTGATATGGATTTGAAAAATAGCTATGTATTCTTGTTTTCATGCATAAGTGGGCATTGTTGAAGCACATTTTTTGGGGCATTCATGCTATGTATTTTAACACAGCGAGATTGAGCTATTGCTTATGCCTCCAGACAGTTGCGGGATCATGAGTTTGACTACCCCAATATTGATTTAGAGTTGGTGGCACTCATTTTGTTCTAAAAATATGGTTCCATTACCTATATGTGGTCCATGATGAGATTTATAAAGATCATCACAGCCTGCAATATATAATGAGTCAGAGAGATCTGAATGTCAAGCAGTGGCATTGGATTGAGTTGTCACCATACTATGATGTTTCTATTTTCTCTCAGCTGGGCAAGGCTAATGTTGTTGTAGATTCCTTGAGGTGAAAGGATTTTGTTATGGGTATATCTTATTTGCCCACTGTGGAGTAGCCTTTGGCTTTGGATATTCAGTTTTGGTCAATAGGATGGTGAGATTGGATATATTAGGCTCTGGACTGGTATTGGCCTTTATTGGGACTCAGTCTTCTCTATTTGGCTATATTTACATCCAGTAGTACAATGATAAATCATTAGCAACCCTTAGAGATTGGGTTTTATACGATGGTTATTGTGAGGTTATTGCAGATTCATATGGGGTCCTTAGATTTTTGGCTGATTCTTTGTTACAGAGTTACAGGTCCGATAAAATTGATTCTGCATGAGGCTCATGATTCCAGGTATTCTATCCACCCAGCACAACGAAGATTATTAGGGTTTGAGGCAACATTATTAGTAGGGTGGTATGATGAGAGATATAGTTGATTATGTATCACACTTTTGCATTAATTAGTACATAAATGTGGAGCGTTAGAGACCAGTAAAGAGCTTTAGATCTTGCCCATTCTCGAGTAAAAGTGAGAGCAAATTACTATGGATTTTTTGTGGGATTGCCTTAGACTGTTACCTTTATAGATAGTATTTGAGTCGTCATTGATCAATTGAACAATTCAACTCAATTATTCTAGTTTGGTCTTTTTATAGTGCTGAACAGTTATCCCCTATCTATATTCAGGAGATACTCGGTCTTTACGGAGTTCTAGTATCCATTATATCTATCAAGAATCACTGTTCACCTCCAGCTTTTGGAAAGCCTTTCAAGGAGAGTTAGGCACTAGATTGACCTTAGCACAACATTTCATGCACAGATAGATGGCCAGTTAGAGCATATTATTCAGGTCCTTAAGGATATCTTGTGGGCCTATGTATTAGCAGCTTAAGAGTCCAAAATATTTATCTTGGGAGCTTGGGGGTGTAAAACACTCAAAGATGCATATTTTGAGTTTGGTGGCTAGTGGGATCAGTTCTACCTTTAATAGAGTTTCCATATAATAATAGTTGCCATTCCAATATTCAGATGGTACAATTTGAGGCTTTACATAGTACGTATTGCCATACCCCTGTTGGTTGTTTCATGTCGATAGAGCCCAGACAGTATCGTATATATTTTCTTTAAGAGGGTTTATCCCATGTCCGTGTGATTCATGATAGGTTGAGGACAGCCAGAGCCGACATCAGATTTATGCTAATTATGGACCCTAAACTTTATGTATTGATGTCGGTGATCGAGTGTTCTTACAATCGTTGTTAAAGGAGGTAATGAGAATTAATAGGAGGGGCAAGTTTAGCCCCCAACATATTGGGCTATTTGAGATTTTGAAGAGGATTGCTGCAGTTGCTTGTGAATTAACACTGCCTTTAGATATTCATATATACATCCAATTGACCATGTTTCGATGCTACACTAGTATGTTCTAGATAAGTCACATGTGTTATAGTATGATTCAGTTGAGTTAGATGGTCGGTTGGCATTTATTGAGGAACTAGTATCCATATTGGCCAGAGATGTCAAAAACCTTCTCTCTAGAGTTATACACATAATTAAGGTCTAGTGGAAGCTTTGTCGGGTAAAGGAGGCCACTTGGGTGACCGAGCAAGACATATAAGAGGCCTTCTGCAATTCGATAGACAAAAATTCGAGGTCTAGTGGAAACATCGCACGTTAAAGAAGGCCACCCGGAAGCATTGTTGATTGAGATTCTTCGATCTCCGGAAGTACCTATCCAAAATGGCCTTCTGGAGTTAAGCCCAGCTCATGATCAAGCTCTGCGGGAGCTCAGATAGCCATAGTGCTGCATTACTTTAATAGACATTGGGAAGACATAAAGTCCCACCGCATCCATAGACAACTTTTGTGTTCCTATGAAACTTTTGTAGATGAATGCAACATTGTGTAGATGGACTGAGGGTACTCTGATTATAAGCCCGCAAATAGCCCACGGTTCTACAACATTTGAAGCAACTCACTGGAAACCATGAACTTTGTGTCAGCCAGTTGTGATAGCAATATAATAGCTCTCCTCACCTCCAAAACCATAGGATTCAGCCTGTATTAATTCCACTAATAAGCGTTTGTATAATAGAGAACTTACTAGGGTTTGGCTCGACTTCGCATGTTGGGCATAGACTACACTTGTACCTTGAAAAGAAACAAAAACAACAAAAAAAAAACATAAAATGAAGGAAATAAGGATCAATACCCAAACCACTTGAATTAACAAAGTCTATCCATATTCCCCAGCAACGGTACCAAAATCTAGATGTCGCCCAAGTTACACCTCATTGTTGAGGATAAAGCAGTTGTTGTCGAGAAATTGAACCTAACCAAGGTTAGGGTTGAACCCACATGGAATACGTAGACTTAGGAGAATTCAATTAATACAATTTTAATGATTAACCTAATTATCTCCCCAAATAGGGGGGTTTACGATAATAGGTAGAAATCTAAACCTAACTAACACAAGAGTTTAAACAATATGGAGAGAAGCTCGGGTATTATGTTCCCCATGATTCCGTAACTTAACATCACAAGATAACCTAATTCTATTCTAGTTTTAGTGTGCAGGATGACAAGTTAAGTTCACCAAACTATTTTTTCCAGGTGAGAGGTGAATTTCACTACACGACTTTGCCAATTTCTGCAGTGTGCATTATTAACCCTTACCTATTAGTCCAGCACAACCTCCCCTTGGCCAGTTCAGTCGATTAGATGAAAACACATCAATCAAATCTTGCAATTAATCTCTTTTCCTATTCATTACAAGCTTGGTCCAGTCAGTAACACTAGACATGCTCTAATGTTGGCCACCACTAAAAAACATGCAAAACGAAGAGAGTTAATTGATACATGCATGCAGACTTTTCAAGAATTATGAATTATACGATTTTACCTTGTTAGTTCTCCATGGTTCCTACGACCCTAGTTGTGGATTTAGCTACTCATGATATGTGTAGATGCAAGAACTTATTAATTGGAATGCCATATTAGAGAACTTACACAATTGAATCAAGCACAAGCAAATCCAAGCTTCAATGAGAATGACAAGATTATAAGATCAAATCAAAGCACAAGTGTTTCTCAAAACACACCAATATTTTCTACTAAATCTCACTATTTTTCTCAAAAATTATTCTACTCACAGGAACGTAATGAAAAATAACGTAAAAACCTATTTATAGTATTTAAAATATAAGTTCTAAATAAAATTGGATAACTAGGTTCGCACACCTGACGAGCAGCTTCATGGGTCGTATTGTGTTTCATGGACCGTAATCAATCTCTCATACATTATTGCTACAAAACTGGACTTGTGATCTACTAGACATCTTTATGGCCCGTAAAGTGTTCTATGGTCCGTAGCGGGTTTCGTCTGTTGAATATTCAGAAAGTTCTTCTTCTTTGATCCTCAGGGCATGGAATATGATCTATGGCTCGTAAAGTAGTCCACGACCCATCTACATGTTCGTACAATAAACTTTAAAAAATTGGCTCCTTATTGAAATTGTCCACAAAACCTCCTTCACGGCCCATAGAATGCACTGTGATTGGTAAAGGGTTTCGTATATCATACAAAACAACAACTTTTGCATTTTCTTTCTAAAATCAAGGCCAACCTTGGAATCCTGCAAATAGAATACAAAAAAAAAACATAAAACCCACTAACATCACATTGTGAACACACAAAATTTCATGTTTTAAGCATCAAAAGTATTGTATTTTGACAACACATTATTGATAGGGAGATCGTTGGAATTTTAGGTGGAAGATTGGATATTCCTATAGGTCTCTTCTATAAAAGGAGTGATGAGATTTGTGAAAAAGAGAAAACTTATCCATGAGTACATTATGCCCTACAAAATTATGAGAAAAAATTGTAATGTTGTATATGAGTTGGACTTACATGCGATTTAAAATAGCATTGTTCCATCCTGCAATCCATACATCTATATTGAAAAAGATTATGGATAATCATTCTCTTATGGTTCCAATACAGGACATTGTTGCGAAAGATTCCTTGTCCTATGAGGAAGTACTTAGCCAAGTTTGGAAGTTGAGAACTTAGAAGATAGATTTGGTGAAGCATTTATGAAGGAATCAAAGGATGGAAAGACTTACTTAGGAATCACAATAAGACATGAAGTCTAGGTATTCATTTTTGTTCATGGTTAAGGATGATAGTAATGAAGGTACCAATCTTACTCTTTATGTATCTGCATACTCTTACATTTGAGACTATTCTTAAGGTTGGGTTTATAGATGCTATGTTGGGTTAATTGTATTAAAAGAATTGGTATTGGAGATTAATGTCTTAATGTGGGTTCCTTTGGTAGAGTACATTCCCCATATCATGTTAATCGAGTCTTATGCAAATTTTCAAACTATTATGGAAGTTTTGTTTAAATGCGTAGGGACCTTAAACTTGTCGTTTTATATCTCATCTGCACTAAGAAAATTCTTTATTGTGGTAGGAACTTTCAATATGAATTAAGGTCTTATGGAATTTATAGGTCAAGGTTAACTTGAATGCATCTTTAATGATTGAATTTTCCGTATAAAATTTTATTAGGGTCAACTTCAAATGATCCTATCTCCTAATGTGTAAAAAGTTAGGTGAGCCGTAATGTAACACCCATCTAACTCAAATAAGCCCAGGAAGTTAGAAAAGGAAATCTAATTTTTGTAGAATTTAATTCCTATGAAATATATCTATTGCTCATGGAACCATCTATGGACATTCGATAGAGTTTAATGGAACCAACCTCCTACGAGTCTAAGCCTCATTACTTTTTGCATGGGCTTGTAGGACGACGTGTAGAAGTTACTACAATACATAGAAACATTCCATGGACCCAAGTCCTAAAACTCCAAAAGTCCCAATACCTATTCCATGAGTTAGGTTTATAACTCGTAATATATTCTACAACCCATAGAAAGGGTCTTAGTCATGAGACCCCGAAGTCTTAGAGGGTGTTTGGATGGGCATCAAAGGTGGTCAAACCAGTTTTTAAGCTCTTTTTAGTTTTTGAAAGTGTTTGGCAATGTTAAGTATAACTTACATAAATCCCATATTGAAGTAAAGAAATTTCAATTTATCCCAACCTTTTTTATATTTACAAAAATCCCATAAAAAGATAATTATGTGGATACACTGCCATTTTTACGGATACATTACGCCATACATGATTCATAAGTCATGGTTCGTTCTAATCAATATCTAATTCGGTGAATCAACTATATGTTAACTATTTTATAGTAATGAATCATATTGTATGATCTATTATCTCAATGAATCAACCCATTAATATATTCATTGGTGCATCATCCTTGTATAATGCACCCAATGAATCATCAACCTATAACAAATATAAAAAGTATCCCAATGAATCACTGTATTCAATCCGTATAGTTCTAGTGAATCAACAACATATATGACTTGGTTTTTATATATAAATGAATCACCATAAAAAGTCTTGAACAACTTATAGTCTTGAAATAAATCACCATACAAGATACATACTCTCGATTTTATATGTAAATGAATGACCATATTTAATTAATCACCATAAAAAGTTGTCAACAACTCATAGTTTTTAAATGAACCACACCATACAAGATACATACCACACACATGAATCGGTATATTTTCCTAAACCCATATAGTCCCAATGAATCAGCAACATATATGACTTAATTTTATATCCCCATGAATTAGCATATCTAATGAATAACCATAAAAAAACTAAGAAGGAAGCAAAGAAGTGGTGGGGAGAAAATCAACGTTCTATCAACAAGAAGGAAGACAAACTATTTTCACTCTGTGATCCTTCCTCTATTCTCCACAAATGTTACTTCTTCTTCCTGCAATTCCCGTTTTCTCTTTGTAATTTTTTGTATTAGTTCATAAATTTTTTGTTTCAATTTTGGGTAAATGAGATGTAAAAAGTACCTTACCAACCTGAGTAGTTGCTTCATGCCTCCGTCCATGGCACCAGTAAAATTGGGGTAAGATTCAAGTGAATCAAGCATAAAATAGGAAACAGGGATTTCGAGATTTATAGAAAATGTAGGGAATATTTGAAAATATTTTAACATAATCTGGTATTTCTGTAAATTTTTCAATTCTAAAATAGCTTAAAATTAGTTAAAAATAGCTTAAAAAAGTCAAAAGTTAGAAGTTGTTTCCCTCCTACTTTTTTCCTTTTTGGTTTGAAAATTGTTTATGTTTGACCAACAAATATACCTTTTTATCCCTAAAGGTTTTTTATAATTTCTATATTATTTTCTCCTAGTTTTTTCTATTTTTTTCTTTCATTTTTTTAATGTTACTCTTTCTTTTTTTTTTCTTGCTCTTTCTTTCTTCCATTTTCTCCTTCTTTCTATTTTTCTTTTCTTCCTAATTTTTTCTTCTTTTTCTTGTTCTTTCTTTCTTATTTTTCCCTTCTAAACTTTTTCTCCTTATTTTATTTATAAATTATTTATGGTAAAGAAGAAATATAGCCATTACATATTATAAATATAAACAAAAAAATACTCAAATATTTTATATATTTTATCAAAGATATATATGTTAAAAATTAAAATTAACTTAGATATATAAATTAACTTATACAATCAATTTATATTGAAGATGAATTAAAATAAATTAATTCTAATTTAGAAACAAAAATTAGAGTATTGATTAGAATTTATAACGTGTAACAACTTAAGGGTATACATTAATAATTTTTTTTTCAGCTTAAGCACTTTTATCCAAATACATAATTGTTTATTTTTAAAGTAAGTTTTAGCACTTTAAAAGGAAAAAAAGTATAAATTCTCCCTCGAAGTTGTTCCGAAAGTCATTTACACTCTCTAACTATTTAAGTGACTTATTACACACTTATATTTCACAAAAGTGAATTTTTTTAACCCTTCCTACCCCAAACCCAAGCACGTATCAGCCGACCTCCTTTGAGCACGTCATGCCTCTAATATAACTGATTTCGTTTTTTTAATTGAAATTATTCTTTTTTTAATTCTAATAAACAAACGCATTATTATCAGACTCAAATTTTCAACCAAAAATCTTAAGAACCCTAGTTCTTCAACCATAATTTGGAGATCCAAGCACCAAATTGAAGGAGAATCAAAAGTAAATTCTTATTCCTTTCTCACTTTTTTCATAATCCCCATGTTAGACCCCGTAATTTAATCAACCAAAGTAAATTGTTCAATCGGAAAAGTTACGGCGAATATGGTGTACTTTAAATTAAGCAAGTTCGCGGTGCTTAACTATAATTGGAGTGTATGTTTTAAGTTGGGGTCGGAAGTCCTCAATTGGTTTTAAAATAAAAAGTTTGGGGACCTAATTGAGCTATAAGCAACTAGGAGCCCTTATGTTGCAATTTAGAAGAGTTCAACTTCTATATATACCCCATTTGTTCAAAAAAA
>JAPFFP010002180.1:0-18001 GCA_026153255.1 Solanum medicagineum
ATAGACCAAGCAACTTAGTACTTGGAATCTAAGGTAGACCACCCTATAGAAGTGATTGAGGTACCAACCCCTCAATTGGTTGACGAATATGACCACCCTCCATCGGAAGTGATTGAGGTACCAACCCCTAAATTGGTTGATGGCTTACCACCCCTATTCGAGGCGATTGAGGTACTAACCCCTTGATTGGTTGACAGACAAGACCACCCTCCGCCGGAAGTGATTGAGGTACTAACCCCTCAATTGTTTGATGTCTTACCAGGCCATCCGAGGTGATTGAGGCATCACCCCTCAATTGGCTATGGTCAAATCACAACACAATAGCTACTTATTATGGAATCAACACATACGTATCACCCTTTCATCATCATAAAGTTACTTAACTCATATGCCAAGCATTAGGCCTTCAACATCTCAAGATTCATTAACCGGACATTTTATCAAACATTTTGAGGGTGTGCAATGCTAGTATAAAATCATGCAATTTAAGAGAAAAATCATGCAAGTAAATTCAATGTAAAACCACCCACTAACACTTAGTAATACCCTCATGCAATATACATCAAAAGCCTTCATCAAATCTCAAGATAGATCTACGTTTCATAGCTCAAAACATGCATAACCAGTCACACTTTTACAAAACCCCAACATAGTTCATAGTCAAATTCATAATAGAGGACCTATAAGTAAAATTAACTTAGAAACAAGTAATTTAGGTAAAAAAAAGCTTGGGCACCATGGGTGAAAGGACCCACTGGTTGAAACCCATATACCTTCACTTTGGAGAATTCTTGATGAAGATTAAAAATGGAGACTTGAAGCTTGAATGAAATCCTTAAGATTCGAATGAGTTTTGGGACTTGAAATTTAAGGTGAAATATTTGTCTAAGTGGTTTGATAGTGTATTGGGGAATGTCTTGTATGTTATGAAGGTGAAATATGGCTAAGTATAGATATTTTCACTTATGGGAAGACTTAGGCCCAAGTCCGAAAAGCCTTGGACCGAACAACAAAACTCGCACCATTTTAACACTGGTCCACTCCCCAGCCACGTCGCGCCAGTGGCGCGGATCAACACTGGATAAGGAAAATTACAGATTTTCATATTTTGATAGGTTGTTGTAAAATCGGGTTTAGACCCATTTTCCACTCAGTTTGTCCTCCTGATCAAGAATATGAAGTCAAATTTTCGATAACACAATCGAATTTTGAGATATATGTAAATTATGATTCCGGGCACTTCTGAGGCATATTTTTGAGCACTTTTTGGGGTCGTTTCATTTGTCCGTTGTCATGACATACGCCGAGCAACTAGAGGGTGAAAAGATTAGAAATAAAAGAAGTGGTGAGTACAAGAGGGCTCGTTTTGAAGGTGGGTTCAAAGGTTTCAAGAATGGCCAGTCTGCTCTAGGCCAAAAGTTCGAAGGCCAAGTGTCTTCCAATGCTCCTAATAGGAGATTTCCTAATGATAATCCAAGATTCCAAGGTTGTGGTGGTGGGGTGCCTAACCCTATGTGCTAAAGGTATGGTATGAACCATAATGGCCCAAGTTTTGAAAATCTCTAATGCTTTCTATGGTTGTGGTGAAGTGGTTCATAAGGCGATTGATTATCCACGTGCTCAAAACAAAGGTAGAGATGGTCGTCCACAAGGCTAACGTGCAAATGCGGGTCAAAATGGAAGAGGAGGCCAACAAAGGGGGTGCTCCAAGGCAAAATAGATTCTATGCTCTTCAAAGGAGACAAGGGGTGAATGAGGTGCCCGATGTCATCACCGGTATGTTAAAGGTTTTTGATTTTGATGTGCATCTATTGATAGACCCGGGTGCCACTCTTTCTTTTATTACTCCTTTTGTTGCCAAAAAGTTTCATTTTAGTCCCAAATTATTGTGTCAACCTTATGAAGTGTCGATCCCTGTTGATGAGTCCATTGTTGCTAGAAGAGTCTATAGAAATTGTTTTGTGTTCATTTAGCATAAAATCTTGCCTTGTGATTTTATTGAGCTAGATATGGTGGATTTTGTTGTCATTCTTAGGATGGATTGGTTGCATGCATATTATGCTTCTATTGATTGTAGAACCTGTAGGGTTAAATTCCAATTCCTTAATGAGCCCGTCCTTGAGTGGGAAAGTAGTGATGTGGTGGTCAAGGGTAGATTCATTTCTTGCCTTAAAGCCCAAAAGTTAATTTCTAAGGGTTGTCTCTATTATCTTGTGAGGGGTTAGGGATGTTGAGTCCAAATTCCTTCCTATTGAATCGGTTTCGGTGGTTAATGAGTTTCTTGATGTCTTTTCCAATGATCTTCCCGGTGTTCCTCCCGAAAGGAAAATATACTTTGGTATAGACCACATTCCTGACACTCAACCCATTTGTATTCCCCCTTAACATATGACCCCAGTTGAGTTGAAGGAGTTGAAAAAACAATTGAGGGATTTGTTGAAAAAGGATTTCATAAGGCCTAGTAAGTCACCTTGTGGTGTACCAGTGTTATTTGTGAAAAAAAAGGATTGTTCTCTTAGAATGTGCATTGATTACTGGCATCTTAATAGGGTCACCATAATGAACAAGTATCCACTATAAGGACTGATGACCTTTTTAATCAACTTCAAGGGGCTAGTCACTTGTCTAAGATTGATCTTCAGTCCGAGTATCACCAAGTGAATGTGAGAGAGTATGATATTCCCAAGATGGCTTTCCAAACTAGGTATGGGCATTTTGATTTTGTGGTTATGTATTTTGGGTTGACTAATGCATCGGCTATATTTATGGATCTCATGAATAGGGTCTTTAAATCCTACTTTGACTTATTTGTGGTCATTTTCATTAATGATATCTTGATTTATTCCCATAATAAAGAGGAGCATGTGAATCACTTGAGGGTGGTGTTGCTAATCTTGTGGGAGCAGAGGTTGTATGCTAAATATGAAAAATGAAATTTTTGTTAAAAAAGGTTGATTTTCTAGGGCATGTGGTGTCGGTTGATGGCATTAAGATGGATTCGAAGAAGACAAAGGTGATTACAAATTATCCTAGACCTTTGACTCCATCGGACATTAGAAGTTTCTTGGGTAGGCATTGTAGATCCTCAATTGGGTGGTTTGAAGTTGGGGAAATGGCTTTGCTAGGTCCGTATTTGGTCATGGAAACCTTGGAGAAGGTAAGGTTTATAAGAGAGCGATTGAAAACACCCCTAAGTAGACAAAAGTCCTACTCTGATGTGAGGAGGAGAGATTTTAAGTTTAAGGTTGGTGATTGGGTTTACTTGAAAGTCTCAGCTATGAAGGGTGTGGTCCGATTTAGAAAGAAAGGGAAATTAATCCTAAGATTTGTGGGTCCTTATAAAGTTTTGAGGAGAGTGGGTAAGGTTGCAAATGAGGTGGAGTTGCCTATGGAGATGATTATTATTCATCCGATCTTCCATGTGTCCATGTTGAGAAAGTGTGTGGGTGATCCAAGTGCTATAGTGCCCTTGGATGCTGTAGAAGATAATTTGACTTATGAGGAGGTCCTGGTGGAGATTTTGAATAGACAAGTGAAGAGGTTAAGAAACAAAGATGTAGCTTCTGTCAAGGTTCTTTGGAGGAACCAATAAGTTGAAAGTGCCACATGGGAAGCCGAGGCAGACATGAGAAAATGATATCCATATCTCTTCCATTGTACTCAAGTCGAAGGTACTAATTTAAGTCTCCTATATGATTTCAAGTCTTATGTTTCAGCCTTTATTTTATTTTCCATGCATTCATGTTCATGGTAACAAGTTTATGGTGATTTTGACGCTCATATTAAAGGCTTTTTGAAAATGATGATTAAATGCATTTGTTGCATTCATGTTGAGCTGAAAGCTTCCTTATTACTTCTCTTATGCAAGTTTCTTTGACATTCAGGGATGAATGTTCCTAATAGGGAGATATTGAAACGCCCACAAATGTGCTTTGAAAATGCCTATAATTATAATTCCATGTATCTCAAAGTCCATGTGTGATATCAAAAATCCGACTTCATATTCTTGATCAGGTGGAAAAATTGAGGGGGAAATGCATATAGTCGGATTTTGAGGACCTGTAGCAAAAAATAATTTTTGCTAATTTTTCTTATCCAATGTCTGTTCGAGCCCCGACCGCGACACGCCAGGGCGCAGAGCAGTACAACTTTTTCCTTCGTGCTGGATCAGCATCACAGATAAAATGTGGACTAGTGTTGTTTTTTCCTTAATTTTTCTATCTCGGCAAGGGCATTAGGGTCATAGCCCCATGCTCACTTATGCGTGAAAACAATGTAGTTAAGGGACAATAAAAATCTACTAAGGTCATCTCGGTGCTAAGTCAACATCCCATTAAATACTTAAAACATAGACAGTCATATCATGCATAGCCTATAAATCATCATAGGAGTAGCTGACTAAAATGATAGCGTGATAAGAAGGTCTTCATGATCTTGCATAATTTTCATAATATTTTCATGGAATCATAATATACTTGATAGCCTTTAATCATTAATAACATTCATAAACTTGCACATTTGCCATAATAATATATATCATTTGAAATCACAATTTAAATAGCCCACAATGAGATTCAAAGACCCATAATGGTTTAAGATAGAGAATTATTCAAAATCCATCAACTCATGTAATTAGATGGCAATAATTACTCATTTGATCATAATATTCATGATTTAGACCAAAATATAGCATTTGGGAAAAGATACAACAAGTCTCATTTGAGAAATCATTAACCTGATGTAGTAATGTAAAGGGTTCATAGATAGTAGCTCATTCCATGCATTTAAAATCAATAAATAACAATTTCTAACATTAATTATGCATATAATAAGGAATAAGAAGTACCCATAATAAAATAAATCTTAATATTTAAAGATTAAGTTGGAAAGAATTGCTTATTCCATGGGTGGAAGGACCCAAGAATGAAGAAACCCATATATTAGAGCAAAATAGAGAAGAAGATTAAAGAAAATCCTGGATTTGGTGAAAAGCTAGGAAGAAATTGGAGCTTATTCTTCAATGGAGGATTTTGGTCTTCTTCCTTGAGAGTGAAACTTGAAATGAGTAAAGGGGAAGGTTATTAAGGCATGAAAATAGGCATAAGAGGGTCTATTTAGGTTGAATGGATCGAAAACCAGTTTGGAAAAGTAAAAATATCATGAAGATTCAAACAATGATATTTTAATAAGTCAGGACAATAAAATCGGTGATCTAAGGGTCCTATCACCGAACCATTCGGCAATATGCTGAATGGGACCCTTTGACTACATTCTTTTGATAGTTTCTAAAGCTTCTTGGAGCTATTCGATGGTCAATTTAGCATTCAAATTGACCGTCACCTTTATTGATAGCCCAGACAAGCCTTGGTAAAATTGACCATAACTGTTTACTTCAAACTCTGAATAAGGAAAAATAGGATATGTTGGGAGCTATTTTGATGAACTTTAATTTGATAGATAGTACATCACATAATTCATTTTGTGCTAAGTGATATAGCCATTTGAAGTTGACCCTTACACAAACTCATACCTACTTAGCTAATTGGAATCCGTGGACTTGGTTCAATGTAAGAGATGCATTATGACCCCAAACCGCATGTAATACACTCTGAATACCTAATAATTGATCTCACCACATTAGAAGTTATCAAGTTGAGTCTATAGGCATGCGAGGAACTACGCAAGTCTTAGCTTAAGATCTAGGGCGTTACAATATCTCCCCCTTGGGGACATTCATCCTCGACTGTGATCGAAATACGCTTGAGAAGAGTAAATAAACAAATTTCATACCAAAATGAATGCATTAATGCAATTTAAACACCACTTTCTTGGAAATTCAAACTTATGAATCAAATATCATCAACATATTAACATGATTATGTATGCATGCAATGTGACAAGAAAAGTGCTTCAATGCAAGGTTTAACACCTTAGACATGATTGAATCATTACCTTAGGCTTTAGTAGAGAGGAAAAGATAAGTGTATCATTTCTTCGTGTCCGTTTCTGCTTTCCATGCAACACTTCTGACTTGTTGATTCCTCCAAAGGACCATAATGGATGCTACATCTTTGTTCCTCAATCTCACTTGCCTATCCAATTTCTCATCTGGAACCTCTTCATGTGTCAAGTTTTCCTTAACACTAACTACCTCCTATAACACAATAGAGCTTGGGTCATCTACACACTTCCTTAAATGGACACATGAAAAAGCGGATGATCTGTACTCATCTCCGTAGGCAACACCAACTCAGAAGCAATATTACCAATCTGTCTCAAGATTTTATAAGGTCTTATATACCTAATTTCTCCTTTTTCCAAACTGAACCAAACCCTTCATGGCAAGACATTTAAATACACTCAATCATCAACTTTCAACTCAACATCTCTCCTCTTAATGTTGGAATAAGACTTTTGCCAGCCATCTTTAATCTCTCTCTTATCATTCTCACCTTCTCCGAGGCTTCCAAAACTAAATCTTGGCTATGTCCATCTCTCTCACTTAAAGCCATTCAATTGGGGATCTACATTGCCTCTAATATAAGACCTCAAATGGTGTCATTCTGATGATAGAATGGTAACTATTATTGTAAGCAAACTCAATGAGTGGAAGATGCTTGTTCCGACTACCCTAGAATTCCAACACACAAGCTCTAAGCATATCATTAAGGGTTTGAATGGTCCTTTCTAATTGACCATCCATTTATGGGTGAAATACCATGTGAAGCTTGACTTTAGTATGAAGGTCTCTTTGGAAAAATCTCCAAAAGTGAGAGGCGAATAGGGCACCACGATCCAAAATGATAGATAATGGAACCCCATGCAATCAGACAACTCATGGAGGTAAAATTTTGCATAGTGTTTGGCACCATAAGTTGTTCTAACCAGTAGAAAATGTGCCAACTTTGTCATTCTATCAACAATAACCCATATGGAATCAAAATGCTTTTTGGTCATAGGAAAGACAAGCACAAAATCCATATTGACCTCTTCCGACTTTTAAGTGGGGATCTCAATGTCTTGTGAATGGCCACCCGACCTTTGGTGCTTGACTATGACTTATAGGCAATTATGACAATCGGCTACGAACTTTGCTATAGCCCTTTACCACCCCATCAATACACCTTCCTCAGATCCCTATACATCTTTGTAGAACCAGGGTAAATTGAATATGATGAATTATGGGCTTTCTTCAAAATCAAGTCCCTTAACCAATCAACATTTGGAATACACAACCTACCTTAGTGCCTAAGGACACCATCTCCCTCTCGAGAGAAAACCTCCACCTTTCCCTCTTTTACTAATTCTTTCAATTCAGCCAAGGAGGGATCAAGATCTTGCTTAGGTTTGACCTCTTCAACAGAGGAAGATTTGGAAGCATCTAGAACCACAATAACCACATCTTCATTTACATCCAACCCAACTCCCAACCTAGCCAATCGATGAAGCTCCTTTGTTAAGTCCTCCTCTCATCATTGCTGTGAGCCATACTCTCTATGGACACCCTACTTAGTGCATCAGCCACAATATTAGCTTTGTTTTTACCTTATCTGGAAGGTCATTTTAGGAATGTCACGTTTCCTTACCCTCGTTTGATGGTATTCAAATACAAGGTCAATCTTTGACAAGTGACTATCCTCTTGTACTTGATCAAATAAATCATCTATCATCGGTAGTGGATACTTATTTTTATGGTAACCTTGTTGAGTTGTCGGTAGTCAATGCATATTGTAGGTGAATCATTTTTATTCCTTACAAATAATACTAGTGCACCCCAAGGTGACTTGTTAGGCCTAATAAAACCGTTCTCCAATAAGTCCTTCAATTGATCTTTTAATTCTTTGAACTCTGACAGGGCCATACATTAGGGAGGAATGGAGGTAAGTGGAGTGTTGGGTGGGAGGTTTATACCAAAATCTATTTCCTTTTTAGGAGGAATACCCAGGAGTTGGTCAGCAAAGACATCGAGAAATGCATTAACCACCAGAGCCGACTAAATAGAAGGAACTTGGCACTCAAAATCTCTAATCCTTACAAGATGAAAAATTCAACCCTTCGCAATCAATTACGTAACCTTAAAACAAGAAATGGAATTATCGTTAACCACCGAATCATGACCTTCTCACTCAAGGGTGGTTTCATTAGGAAATTGGAACCTAACCTTGCATGTTTTATAATCAATAGAGGTATGATACACATGCAACCAATTCATCCCAAGAATAATGACAAAATCTACCATGTCAAGTTCACCAAAATCACAAGGCAAGACTTTATGTAAGATAGACATAGGGAAATTCCTATAGACTCTTCTAGCAATAATAGACTCTCTAATGGGAGTACACACAACAAAGGGTTCATGTGACAATATGGGACACATATCAAACCTATTAGCAATTAATGGGCTAAAAGGATAAATTGGCACCCGAATCCAATAAAGATTACACAACATAATCATAAACTTTTAACATACCAGTAACAACATCAGGTGTCTCATCCACCCTTTGCCTCCTTGAAAGCATAAAACTAGTTATGATGTGGAGTACCTCCTTTTTGGCATCTTTATGCCCCTTGACCTCCATGAGCACCATGCCCTTGAAGTCGACCATGTCTACCCTTGTTTGTAGCATTTGGACAATCCACAATCTTGTGGCCCATGCATCTTGCCACACCCAAAGCAAGCACCAATATGTTGAAAGAGCATACCACCATGGTTCTTCCTACATCTTGGACACTTAGGAAGTGTTGGTCTACCATTACCACCTTGAAATTTAGGGTTTAGACCTTATAATTGGTAAACCTTTGGTTTTGAGAATTTAATGGCCCATAACCTTGAAATTTATGGCCTTGATATTTGTGTTGAAGATTTGGCATCACTATTTGTATGCTTTTCAGGTAGATGTCTTCACCGATCACAAAATCCTCTAATATTTGTTTACTCAAAAGGGTCTTAACTTAAAGCAAAAAAGGTAGTTGGATATCCTTAAGGACTATGATATAAGTGTGGATTACCATCTGGGCAAGGTCAATGCATTTAATAGGGTGTACATGGGGAGCATGGCTCACATTTATGATGGGAAAAAAGATGGAAAGAGAGGTTCATAGTTTGCTAGGTTGGGGGATTTGGTTGAGTGATGCCAAAAATGGTGGTATGATGGTGCTTAATGGTTCTAAATCTTCGTTCATTGTATATGTCAAATCCTAGAAAGATCTTGATCTTACTTTGGTTGAATTGAAATCACTAGTGAAAGAAGGCAAGGTAGAAGTTTTCACCCAAGAGAGAGATGGTGTGGTTAGAATCAAGGTAGATTATGTATGCCAAATGTTAATGGGTTAAGAAGTTTGATTTTGAAAGAGTGTCATAATTCGTCCTATTCTATTCATCCTAGTTTTATAATGTTGTATAGAAATTTGAAGCCATTATATTTTTGGGGTGGTATGAAGAGAGACATTGCAAAGCTTGTGGCCGAATGCCCAAATTGTAAAAAAGTCAAAGTTGAGCATCAAAGGCCAGGTCACAAAGTCCAAGACATAGAGATCCCTACATAGAAGTGAGAAGATATCAACATGGATTTTGTGGTTGGTTTGCCTAAATCATTTTGACTCCATCTGGGTTGTTAATAGAATGATAAAGTCAGCTCACTTTCTACCAATAAAAAACAATCTATTGAGCTGAATACTATGCTAAGTTGTACATCCATGAGTTGGTTCGGTTGTATGGGTTCTTGTTGCCCATTATTGCATATTGTGGTACTCAATTTACATCCTAATTTTGGAAATTCTTCCAAACAGGTCTTAGTACTAAAGTCAAGCTTAACACGTCATTTCAACCTCAAATGGATGGTCAAGCTGAGAGGATCATTCAAACCCTTGAAGATATTCTTAGGGCTTATGTGTTGGCTTTCAAGGGTAGTTGAGATGATCATCTCCCACTTATTGATTTTATTTACAATTATAGTTATGACTCTAGTACGAGATGACAACATTTCAAGCCTTATACGGGAGGCGATGTAAATCCCTGGTAGGGTGGTTTGAAGTGGGGGAGATGGCTTCGATACGTTCGAATTTGGTTTTAGACAATTTGGAGAAGGTGAGGTTGATAAGGGAAAGATTAAGACAATACAAAGTTGGAAAAAGTCTTATTCGGATATTAAGAGGAGAGATCTTGAGTTCAAGGTTGATGATAGAGTGTATTTGAAGGTCTCAGCCATGAAGGGTGTGGTTTGGTTTGACAAAAACTAAAAGTTGAGCCCTAGGTATTTAGGTCCTTATAAGATATCGAGGCGGGTTGGCAATGTTGCTTATGAGTTAAAGTTGCCTATAGAGATGAGTATGGTTTATCCGATTTTGCATATGTATATGTTGAGGAAGTGTGTAGGTGACCCAAGTTTCATTGTGCCTTTGTAGGTTGTAAATGTTGAAGAAAACTTTGACTTATGAAGAAGTCCCAATGGAAATATTGGATAGGCAAGTCAAGAGAACAAGGAAAAAAGATGTTGCATCGGTCAATGCTCTTTGAAGGAAACAATAGCTTAAAAAGCCACATGGGAAGCAAAAGCGGAGATGAAGTAATGATACACTTATCTCTTTCACTCTTTTCAAGCCTGAGGTATTATGTTATTCTTTCCCAATGACTTGAAATTCCTTGCATTTAAGTTTTCATGTCATTTATGCATATCTACATGTTTGTGAGACTGTATTTGAATGATATTTAAAGAATGAGTTTGAATTTTTGTTATGAGAAATATATTTTAGTTGCCTTTTGCATGTCATGCTAGGTGTGTGAGACATTATAAGTCCATCTACGACTCGTGGATCATATTACCAGCTATAGAATGGCCTCGTAGGTGAGCCATTACTTAAAGAATTTTTGGAGTCCAGGGATGCAAAGTACAAAAGGGTGTCCACGACTTGTACAAGAAGCTACAAGTCATATATAGTGGTCTTGGAATATAGGGTAAAAAATTTAGGTTATTGAAGTTGGATTATGTGTCACCAAACTAGGGGTTTATGAGCCATGGTTTATTTCACGGACCGTAAACTATGATTGTAGTTTAGGGACCTCAGTTGAAAATTTTCTATATGTGGAACTGGCTTACGAGGGGCCTTTATGACCCGTAGAATAATTGACGAACCATAAAAGGGGTTCGTACATTGAGTTTTAGCGATGCTTTTGGAGCGTCCAAAATATAACCAGGATGTGACCCCATTTGATGATTCGTAAATTAATCTATGACCAACCGTAGATAGCATCCGTACAGTGGCCCCGATAGTTTTTAATGAAGGGTATTTTTTCATACTTTCATGCATCCTAAGCCCAGTACTATGTTGTTTTATGCCGTACTCTACCCATATCAGGCCCATCCCTCCCTAATACTCTTATTCGTTCTTCACTCAAATTTCCCCCAAATTTTCCTAAGCCAATTGTCCTCTCACGGATCGAGAGGTAGCTAGAGGTTTTCAAGTCTCCTTCTTCAAGATCCATTCCTTTCTTAGGCTTCTTAATCAAGGTATGCATATTTTCTTTCATGAATTCTTTTCACCCATAAAATCCAAGTGTTCTCCATCAATGCCTCCTAATTTAGGACATGTAATTCATGGGTTTTCATGCTATATCTCCAAATGCACAGATTATGAGAAAAGTGATGTTTATTTTCCTATTTCGATATAAATTGGCTATCAATTGCATGAAATTGTTAGGTTATGAATTATTCCTATATCAAGCTCGAAGTTGATAAGATTTGTGGTGTTTGTGCATAATATCATTGAAATGCATGATTTAAGATGGTTTGACTTGAACTCCTCTAATTTATTCTATTTTCAATGGAAGCATGATTTGAATGCGAAAGGCTCCAATCAAATGTTTATGAAATCTATTGTTTATGTATGAGAGTCTTCTAAAAGAAAAACAAATCTCGGTGAAAGGTTTTCTCACCACAAATGATGGATTCTATATGTGAAAGGACAATTATCACAAATTGAATCACCAAAGGTTTTTAATAAGCTACTCTATACAGATGAAATCTTGACAAGTTTTGAACCATGATTATTATTAAACCTATGAATGGATGACTAGTATATGTTCATGATAATTATTCTTCAGGATTTGACTTAGCATCAATAGGGCATGAAGTGGGAGACTATCCCCAAGAGTCCTTATATAATTAAGACTTTTGCTCATGCCTACGTACTATCGTAGATAATTATTATTTACCCTTCTGGTTTGCTAATGGATCCACAACTCATGACACCCACAACATGGAGTAGAGTTTTATCTTGTCAGTAGACTACTATTTTTCTGGTGTAGAGGCAACACTAAGATTCCATGTTATACCTCGCATGATCTTATTGTCATTTATGAACCCTTCCCTGTTATGTACATTAATTGAATTTATTACATGCTCATACCTCGTACATTCCATAGTACTAACACATATTTGTCTAGATGATATCACCATGTAAGGACTGCGATCCTCTTTCTCCTCACATTCATTGTTGACTCGTGGATTGAAGACCTTGCTTCATTGGTGAGTCCTCTCATTCGAGGACAATATCCTTACTATCTAGCTTGCTACTTTAAGACTCTGGTATCTTGTCCCACTTTATATATATTTAAGCATGAGCTTGGGACATGTCTATGCCCCCACCCTATCTATGACTTAGATAGTCGGATATATAGTCATGTATGTATTTTCTATGACTCTAGTTCCTATGACTATGTTGATCATCTCTTATAGACTATCCTTTTGTTTTTGCTTATTTACTATCTATACCAGTGATGTGCTTGATGAATTCTATGAGACTTGTTTGAGGTACCTTTAGGTTCCCCATTTGCCATGTCATGTTTGCGCCCTAGGCTTGGATCGTCACATAAGCACCCTTCAACTGATCGAGTGAGCCATCAATGCGAGGAAAGGGATACCTATTCATAATAATTACCCTATTAAGCTGCTAATAGTCTATATATGCAAAGACTACCATCTTTTTTCTTCACAAATAAAACTAGACACCCCAAGGCAATACACTCAATCTAATAAAACCATTACCTAATAACTCCTAAAGTTGAGCTTTCAACTTCCTCAACTCAGCCATGACCATTCTATAAGGTGGATTAGAAATAGAATGAGTGCCTGGCTCCAAAGTGATACAAAAATCAATATATCTATTTTTTAGAATGTTAGGCAAGTCTACAGGAAAAACATCTACAAACTCATGCACTATTAGAGTAGACTCAATTAAGGAAACTTCAGAACTATCATCCCTGAGATATGCTAGAAAGGATAAACAACCCTTACTCACCAACTGCTTGGCGTGTAGAAGAGGGATAATTTGATCTGGGCAAAGAAAATAATCGCCCTCCCATACCAGTTGATCAATAACAAGCTTAGCAAGGGTCATGGTCTTAGCATTGCAATGCAAGATAATAAAATTTAGGAAAATCCAAGACATACCTAGGATTACTTCAAAGTCAACCATCCATAGAATAATCAAATCCACACAAGTTTTTCTCCCCACAAATATCACAAGGCAAGGACTATATATATTTATAACTAGCATATAGTCACTAACGGGAGTGTAAACACAAATAGACATGTCAACTAAGTCATATCGCAAATCAAGTCCATTAGCAAAAGTAGAAGATACATACAAAAAAGTAGATCTGGGATCCAATAACACTCAAGTTGTCCGATTGTATACCAAAAGAGTACCTATGATAATAACATCTGATGCCTTTGCCTCTAGCTTCTTGGGAAAAGCACAACAATAGGATCTATCACCTATCTAATGATTTCCCCTACCAGGTTGTGCTTTAGTAGTTCCAACCTACCTTTCACCTTGGTTGAACTAGTGACCACCACCCCCCTTTGTTGAATTGGTGACAACCACAAACTTGCCACCACATCCTCTGGATTGATAGCCCCTATCATAGCCATCTTGACCTTTATATGTTGGGTCTCTTAACATTGATCATACCAAGTATGACTCTCCCTCGAATATCTTCAGGATATTTCCAACCTCACCACATCCATATTAAGTCTTAGGGTTAAGATTAGGTCTCTGTGAAAATAAATAAAATGAATATAACCCTTAAAATAAGAAAAAGGTTGGCTAGTCCTTAAAGGAACTCCATTTTAAACCTACAACAAATACTGAATAGGGTGGGTTGTATAACCCCCAAACCCCTCTGCAGTAAGATCCACTAAACTCACCTTTCTTAAAAAAATTTTTGAATGATGTTCCCTTGCTGTTGTTCTCTGGCTTCACCACCTTTATCTCTATCAAAAAGTCAACCACTTCCTAAGAAGATTTTATTGAAGAAACCCCTTGTAAATGTCAAATGTATAGATTTGACTTCAATTCCATCACAAAATGATGAATCCCCTTCTACAAACTGAAGTAAAGTTGAGTGTCATATCTGGATAAGCCAAAAAATTTGACCTCATAGGCTGCAACAAACATCTTTCCTTGCTCTTTAGGAATTCGTATCTCTTTTTGTTTTTTATAGTTCGAGAAATATACTTCTCCATGAAGAAGTTAGAAATGCTACCTAAGTAATAGATAGTTCCTTTGCTCGTTGACACTTAATATGAGACCTCAACCACATTTTGGCATCTCCCCGGAGCTAGTATGTCTTAAACTCAACATCAGATCATACTACTATATCTATCTTATGAAGCAACTCATGATAATTAACAGAAAATCATAAGGCCTTGTAGTTAATAAAGGAACTATGTCTATCTCCAAGGGCATATCCATATAGGGGGCTGCAATAGCTGCATATTGTACTCTCTGAATCTGAGGTGTTAATGCAAGCACAAAACTCATTAAAGATACTTGGCCTTAATGGGATATCCCAAGAAGATAGGTGAGAACCTGTTCGATCATCTTTTTAGTAGGTTAGGATGGTGAGTTTTTCTAATGAACACTCATCCACCACCTCAAATCCTTCTAGCAACCTCATTGGCCGATGGAGGGGTTGCTACTCTTTCACTAGCTAGCTCAATTTCCTGATCTCTACTCTTAATGGGCTTTCTCTCATAATCTTTACCATAGCCTCTCGTTAGTCCTCCTTCTCGGTCTACATCCCCAAAAACTAACTCAGGCACTGTTCTTATTCTAGTTCTAACCATCCACAAAATAGAATGAAGATGATTAGATAATTTATATAACCTAGATACCAATTGAATTCAAGTAATCACACAAAATAAATAACGAAGGGAGTCTTCCTGAAGTCATATATCCTCCTGAATAAAAGTAAAAGCGTCCATGTACCTTTCTCCCAGACTCTACCTAACATATCCGTATCTGATGAGATCACTAAACCTAAAGCTCTGATACTAAGTTTTTCATGACCCAAAATTTGCCATGAGCGGTAACAACACAACCTCATAACTGGGTGAACCAATGATACAAACCCAATTTATATTAGTTATTCAACATATGAAATAGGAAAATAGTGCAAAAGCTCAAACTTATAACAACAAGAAATAACAAAAAGTATTAAAGTCTATTACATAGCATTACCAAAATCTGAAAGTCATCACATCAAGGACATCTAATCTTTAAATACTAAGTTTGAAGTACCAAAACACAAAAGTAGATGTATAAAATATTTATGTCTGAAAAATAAGGATACCATGACATGTCTAAAAGGGTCAGTCCGATCCAAAAGAAATATCATGCTTCAGAACTTGATGTGCTGGAGATTAGCTAGAGCTGAGGATGAGTCAAAGTCGATGAAGCACACGCTGCACTACATATGTAACACCTCATACGTTGAAAAGTTATAAAATGGAAGAGTTGGAGAAAAATTTGAAACTAGATTGATAGTATGAGACAATCTATGGATCGTGGCTTGTACCATGGGTTGTAGATTGACTTTGTGGAAGAGGGTAGTGGACCTGCGAAATTTTTTGACGTGGAAGTCAAGTTACATGGTCATATTATGAGCCATATTTGGAACTATGACCCGTACATAAGTGTCATGGATAGATTGATGGGAGCAGAAATTTTTGCTAACTGTTGAAAGAAAGGAAGAGGCCAAAATACAGACCATAATTTGTTTTACGGTTCATAAAATAGTTCATAGTTGGTTTAGTGATAGGCAAAATTCTTCTAAGTGTGGGGTTATTCTACAAAAGGAATATACAGCTAGTAAAGGAAAGAACAAATCATAAAAAGGATTCATAAAGTGAGATCCAAAGGCTAATAACAAATCATAAAAAGGCTTCATAAAGTGAGATCCAAAGGCTAATTTTCAGAGCCCAAATAGAGCAGTAGGAAGAAACCATCCTTTTCTCCTTGAGTTGGAGAATCCACCCCCAAATCTAGCCTTCTTAGAATCCCTCATCCTTCTCTCCTTGAGTTTATCCCCTTCAATCTGTTTGGAATAGGTCATGGGCCTATAAATATCCATCTCTAAAATAACCATAGCTGTGTGGCATTCCTTAACAACCAAGTAAGAAATCCCTAAGATAAATTTGTGCATTCTAGCACGGGGGTCAGCCACTAATGTCGGAGCATAATTGGAGAGTTTAGTGAACTTCAGGGCATATTCCTTAATGCTCATTACACTATGTTTGACGTTGATAAATTATGTCTATTTGTCTTCTATGAGCTCAGAAGAAAGAATTGATCTAGAAAACTAGACTTGAATTCTTTGCAGCCAACTCATCATCTCCCACTATTTCGGTCAACCATTGAGTGTACCACACCTAGGCCACTCCATTAAACTGATAAGTAACTAATTCAGCCTTCTTTTTTGAAGACACCCCCATAATTGTCAGCACTTTATAGAACTCATTGATGAACTCGTGGGCATCATCATCAGCTTTGGAACCACAAAATTTGGGAGGGTTCATTTGGGTAAAGTCTCTTAACTTAGAAGCTAGGGTGGGTACATGTGGAGGAGGAATAGCCTGTCTAGCTTGGTTTGTCACAACTTGGGCCAACATGGCAAAAGTAGTTCGAAACTTATCTTTAGTAACTAGCTCTCCCATCGGCTCTTGAGTAGCTTGGTCATTAATAGAGACGTTTCTAGGCTAAGGTTCTCTTCTTTGAGGCATTGTCTACAAGGAAATCAAGGAAAATTTATCAGATTAGGAAACCTTAAGGAACGTTCTATGTCATGACATGAATCATGAATAAGTGAGAAATTTCCTAAAATATCTTGTAGCCTCCTACTCATAGATGTGATGCACTTCACACCAATGAATAATACTCTACATACATAACATATTGGACTCTAAGGATCATCCCAAACCTTAGTGCTCTGATACCAAGCTTGTTGTTACCCAAGCCTAGGGACTAGGTGTAATATGGAAAATAGGAGCCCGAAAGTCCCTAAACAAGCCTCATAGCATACTTCAACATGCCATTGGTTAGGAAGCTAATCATAAACATCAACAATAAGACTAAGGAGTAGGGAAAGTTGGATACACTCTATGGGATAGGGGCATAGAATTACCATCATACTACTTGAACAAGTGAGTCTAAGGGAAGGGAGTATGGGATACACTTTACGAGAAGTAGGGACTTAGGACTTTCATCATGTTGTCATATATCACAAATTATAACTAATCATGGGTCTAAGGACTTGGGGATAACCTCCATAGATACATAGTGTAGCATGATTCATACATAGCATAATATCCAACAATGCCTGTAATCATAGTCGGACGGGTGCCAAGATATGTCCCAGGCTCACCCTCAACAAAAGTAATTAAAATGGTCATAACATAGCATAGGTAGATAGAAGATGGATATTGTCCTTGCAATAAAGGACTCACCACAAGCAAACTTCCATAATTGAACTAAGTCATGGATAGATGGATGAGGAAAGGCTCTGATTCATACATGCTTAGATCATGTCAGCAAAAGTATGGGTTAGAATGTTTGAATGTAATAAGTATTTGGTCACGCTATGCATATGAACATGATAACCTGCAATTCAATGTTAAATGACATGCACTCCACGGGCACGCACGCACACACATACACAGAG
>JAPFFP010002191.1:0-18001 GCA_026153255.1 Solanum medicagineum
AGTGCTTTGTTAGACATGCTATATATCTATGATATGAGCTTTGACTCTTTGTCTCCTGATTATAATGTTATGCAAGCTTTCACCTTAGTACCTTTTTCCCCATTCATAATCTTTATGTCTTGTATATGCTTCCGTGACCAATGATGAGTAACGATAAGTTAAAAGGCTTGTTTGGGGCTCCTTCGAGTTCTTCATTCAATGTATTACGTCTAGGCCTTAGGCTTGGGTCGTGTCATTCACACATGGAAAGGCTTAGGCCCAAGACCCAAAAGCCTTGGACCGAAACAGAAAACTGGCAGCAAAATAACATATCTCCGTGATAGCGCCGCATTGCGGAGAGAATGCGTACCCTCATGCGAATGCGAATTTTGGCGCAATGGAATTTCGCTACGGTTGCTGTGAAATTAGGGTTAGACCTATTCTCCACACAAATTTCCCCATGAATAAGAATATGAAGTTGTATTTTCAATATCACATACAGAGTTTAAGATATAAATTACGATTATGGACAATTTAGAGGCACATTTTCGGGCATTTTTTGGGCTCGTTTCAATATGTCCCCCTTAGGAACATCCATACCTGAAGGTCAAAGAAGCATACATAAGAAGAGTATCATGAAGAAATCAGGCCCAACAATAATACATCAATACACTTAAATACCATTTTCAAAATCTCAACATAAGTGTTAAAATCATCATGAACTTGTCAACATAAACATGAATGCATGCAAATGATATAGAGGCTGAAACATAAGATTTGAGATCACAAAAAGAAGGACTTGATGTGTTATCATAAGATTGAATAGGATTAAAGAGGTACAAATATTGCTTCTCCATGCCCGCTCCAACTCCCCGAGTTACACTTTTGACTTGACGATTCTTCCAACGGGCCTTGACGAACACTATATCCTTATTAATCAACTCTTCCACCCTTCCATCTAATACCCCAACCGGGACCTCCTTCTAAGCGAACTTATCCTCCACAACACCTATAGTCACCAACACATCCCCTCAACTGATAAGCATGAAGAAGTGGACGAACCATATCCATATCTATAGGAGATTCCCATTCGTATGCAACCTTTCTTAGCACTCTATAAGAACCTACAAACCATGAACTCAATTCCCCTACTTGCCAAATTGTACCACACCATACATGGGTGGGACTTCCAAATGAACCCAATCATCAACACAAGCACACATGGCATACCTTAGCATCTAATGACACCATCTACCCCCTTGGGAGAAAACCCCCACTTTATCATCTCCCACCAAGGTCTTCAACTCTAATAAGGTGAGGTCAAGGTCCTGCCTTGCTTTCACCTCATTAATCAAGAAAGATCTCGAACCATTAGCCACTATTACACCACCATAGCCAACCTCTTCCAACCTAACTCCCAAACTAGCCAACCGATGTACCTCTCTAGTTACCTCTTGCCTCCATTATCAACATATGCTAGGCTACCCATAGATACCATACTTAGAGCATCGACACAACATTAGCCTTAATAACGTGATAATGCACACTCATATCATAACCCTTAAATAGCTCTAACCACCTTCTTTATCCACAATTCACACTTGTCATATTTATCAAACAACCTCTCATCCCACCAAGATTTGCATCACTACCCCAAATGATCCACAAGCTCCAAATAAGTCAACACTACATCACTATAGACCACCACAAGCATGAAAAGGTAGGGTTTTAAGACCCTATTCATGAAACCCCTAAACATAGCCGGTTCCTAAGTCAACCAATCAACTCCTCCATGACTCAAAATGCTCATTCCTAGCCCGAAAAGGAACCTAAGGATATCACCTACTCTTTTCCTCACTTGGGGACAAAACCCGAATGGAAGATAAATATTAGAGAAGTGACTAACACATTGAAGTTGTCCTAATAGATCATCGATCCTTAACCATCATATTACAACCTTCAGATTCTACACTCATTGGAAGCATGATGTGTATGTAGCCAAACCACACCAAGACCTCCAACCCATCAAGCCAAGTTCACAATACAAGACTCTATGCAATAAGAACATGGAATAGCCCTTTCTAGCCACAATAGACTCACCTAACCAAATCTTACTAGAAACAAAAGGAATAACGAAAGGAATAGCGACTCCTAGAACTATCGAAGCATGCAAAACAAAAATCAAGAAAACCCTTAACATATTGCTAGCATCATTGGATGCCTCATCCCCTCCTTGCTTCCTTTGAAGAGAATAGAACTGATTACGCCCTGGAGCATCCCTTGTCCTTGAGGGCGACCATCTCTAGAGTTCTTCCAACATAGGCCACCATGGTTCTCCCTACACGTAGGGCACTTGGACTTGGGCCCTCCACCATTACCACTCTGGTATCTTTCATTATCATTAGCAAACCTTCTAATAAGAGCATCGGAAGACCCTTGGCCTTGATGAAAGCGACCACCCTTAGGGCTTTTGAACTTACCATCAAAACGCAACCTCTTGGCCTCAGTACTCCTCCTCTTCCTCAACGTTTCCCCTTCCAATTATTCAGCATAAGTCATTAAGTGGGACAAATCCATCTCTATTTAACATAGCGGACTGACACTCCTCATTCACCAAATCAAATACACCTATCATTAACTAGTTCATTCTAGACCTTGGGTCGGCAATCAAGTGTGAAGCATATTTTGAGAGTTAGTTGAACTTAAGGGCATACTCCGTCACACTCATGGATCCTTGCTTCAAATCATAAACTCCATCATTTTGGCTTCTCTAAGCTCAAGAAGGAATAACCGGTTGAGAAACGTCGCCTTAAACTCCTTCCAAAGGATCACATCATAGTAATCCTTCTCCTCCTTCCATTGAGTATACCATATGTGGGATACCCCTTTCAATTGGTAAGCCGCCAACTCCTCCTTCTCCTCCGACCTAACACACATAATGGCCAACACATTGTACACATCATCAACAAATTCTTGAGGGTCCTCATCCACTTTAGAGCCGTTGAATGTTGGTGGGTTCATCTTCATGAAATCCCTTACCCTAGATGCTAGAGTGGGAGCATGAGGGGCTTGGGCCCCTTGGTTCATTTCGATGGTCATCGCTTATGCTAGCATGGCAAAAGCATCTCGGAACTCTTCATAAGCCAGTTCTTCCTTGGGTCTGCAGTCTATTCTTCCTCTTATGTTAGGCATGATATAGCATGGCAAAGAACAATCCTTAGGGGGGAAACCTTACCTTGACTCCTATAGCATGACAAAGAGTAAGAAGAAGGGAAACATTTCCTAGAATGCCTCGTAGCCTCTTCCTCATAGTTGTGGTGCAAACATAACCATGAATAAGATTCTAATTGATGCAGTGTGATGGATGCTGAGGACCATTAACATCCTAGAGCTCTGATACCAAGTTTTCCATGATTAAAACTAGGGCCTAGATGTGACACAACTTCGAGTTCCCCAAACAAGCCTCTTAGCATATCATACACATATCCTTGGTCACGGGAGCATGAATAAACAACAAGAGAAAACATAAACAAGGGAAATTGGAATAAGGCGGAAGGTTTAATACTTAAATACATAGATGAGTCAAAACTCAAGCATAATACATAACTTGTCCAACAACACTTCTAACATAGAACTTAGCGGGGACCAAGACAAGGAACCCGACTCACCATCATAGTCTTAAGGTTTTAACATAAGAAGAGTCAATAAATAGCATAAATGAAGAAAAGTATGTCCTCAGAACTAAGGACTCACCAACTTGCTTGAATAGGTACTACTAGACACGTGGAGGAGGATAATGATCAAGTGGAGCTTCGGTTCCTACATCGTAACATCATGTAGGCATAGAGTATGAATTAGTACATTGAATGTACTAAGTATGTAGGATGCAATGCAACAGGAAATTGGCAACATAGTCAAAATGCATAATAAGAAGCAATAGATAGTATAATAGCAATATGGCATGTATAACCAATGCCTAAGTAAATCATGCCTTGCAAATAATTAATCTTACGTAGAACATTATATATAAGTGCCGGAAGAAACCTAAACCTATATAGAATAAGATCAAGCAAGCTATAACTTGGAATCCCAATGATTACCCCTACTCGGTAAAGAGGTGGTCTACTTGCCAACATAAACCATAGTCTCTCTTATGGGGTCCCACCCCATTTTTGGTGAAGTATCCTTCCCTATGGGAGCCTAACCCATTTTGAAAAGGATTTATGACCATTCTTCACCTTACGGGCACCCACCCCATTTCGGATTAAGTGACCTTCCTTACGGGGTCGCTCCCCATTTTGGATTAGGTATTTTCATGGTAAAGTACACTAAATAGATCCACTAGGATTGCGAGGGTAAAAGATATATGCCTATGTTGGCACATAGTTCAAGGAAAGAGAGCAACCCTCCATCCATCGATGATAAGTCTAATCTCACGGGATACTTATAATAATCATACTTTAATAATTTGTAATAAATATAGAGTAATAGCATGAGTAGCTCTATAACATCTTTGAACTTAAATGATGAGCCTAACTTTCAACATAAAAATAGATCATCATCAGCATTACCCTTGCATTAACCCTAAAAGGCTCACAAGAGATAGCATATTCGTAAAAAAGGGTGCTCAATCTGGCTCTAAACATCATTAATATTTTCATGACTTAAACGCATCTTTAGAAAGACCAAAATCACCATAAAGTCACTTGACTGATAAATTAACAAATAGATCATCAAAACTTTAGGAATCCTTTAAAGGCATTTTATCAAAGACTTGGTGGGTGTGCAATGCTGGTACAAAATCATGCAATTCAAGAGTGAAATCATGAAAGAAAAATCAATGTAAAATCACTCACCAAAACTTGGTAACACCCTCATGCAATACACATTACAATCCTTCATCAAATCTCAAGATAGATCAAATATTTATTGCCCATACCATTCTTATACTATCAAACTTTTATGAAACTCCAACATAGTTTATAATAAAATTCATAGTAAATAAGATCCATGAGTGAATCAACTTAGAAATATTAGATTTATGTTAAAGGAAACTTGGGCACCTTGGGTGAAAGGACCCAATGGTTGAAACCCACATAGCTTGACTTTAGAGAATTCCTTGATGACCCAATAATTGAAACCTACATACCTTGACTTTAGAGAATTCCTTTATGAGAAGTGACATGATAACATGAAGCTTGAGTGAAATCCATAAGATCCGGGGTGAGGTTTGACACTTAAATTTTGAGTGAAATATATGTTTAAGTGTTTGAGAGAGTATTGGGGAATGTCTTGTACGATATGAAGTTGTAAAATGGCTAAGTATAGAAATTTCATGCATGGAAAGGCCTAGGCCCAAGACCTAAAAGCCTTGTACCAAAATAGAAAATTGGCAGCAAAATAACACATTTTCGCGACGGCTTCGTGTCACGAAGAGAATGCATACCTTCACTAGGATGTGAAGTTTTAGCAAAATGGAATTTTGCTACGGTTGTTCTAAAATTGGGGTTTGACCTATTTCCCACTCAATTTTCCCCTGAACAAGATTATGAATTCAGTTTTTCGATATCACGGATGGATTTTGAGATATATGAAAATTACGATTACGAATACTTTCAAGGCACATTTTTGGGCACTTTGTGGGGTCATTTCATATGCCGTCAAGTTTAACGAACTCACTGAGTATTCTCCATACTTGATTACCGATCCGAGGTCTAGAATGAATAAGTTTGTGATGGCGGTATCCGATTTGGTCAATGAGGAGTGCCGGGTCACTATGTTGATTAGTGAAATGGATTTATCCCGCTTAATGACCTGTGCTGAACAACTGAAGGGGGAGAAACTTAGGAACAGAAGGAGTGGTGAGGCCAAGAAGGCCTGTCTTGAGGGTAAGTTCCAAATTCCCAAGGGTGACTGGTTTTATGAAGACTAAGGGTCTATCATGCTCCTAACAAAGGATTTACCAATGACAACACAAGGTCCCAAGGTCATAGTGGTGAGGTACCCAATATTATGTGTCCAAAATGTTGTAAGAGTCACAGAGGACCATGTTTGAGGGACACCAATGCTTATTTTGATTGTGGTGAAGTGCGACATAAGAGGATTTGTTTTCCTCGTACTCAAAACAAGGGTGGAGTTGTTTGTCCATAAGTTGTAAATGTGGTTCCTAGGAGAAGAGGTGATCAACAAGGTGATTCCCCATGGCACAATCAGTTCACTGCTCTTCATGAGAGGCAATGGGTTGATGAGGTGCCCGATGTCATCACTGGTATGTTAAAAGTGTTTGATTTTGATGTGTATGCATTGATGAGTCTAGGTGCTACCATTTCTTTCATCATTCCTTTTGTTGCTAGTGTGCTTCATGTGTGCCCTGGGATTTAGGTGAACCTTATGAAGTATCTACCCCATTGGTGAGTCTATTGTTGTTAGAAAGTTCGTATAGATTGTTTCGAGGTCATGTTGCATTTAGGTCTTGCCTTGTGATTTTTTTCCTTGGATTGGATGTGGTGGATTTTGAGGTCATACTTGGGGTGGATTAGTTGCATGTATATTGTGTCTCCTTTTGATTGTATGGCCCATAGAGTTAGATTCTAACTCCTTAATGAACCCATCCTTGAGTGGGGGATTGTAAAATGGTAGTGAAAGGGTAAGTCCATTTCGTGACTTAAAGTCTAATTGATCTCTAAGGGTTACATTTATCATCTTGTAAGAGTTAGGGGTGTTAAATCTAAGCCATTTCTATTGAGTTTTTCCGGTGATAGATGGGTTCTTGAGGTTCCTTTCGATATTTTGAATTTGGGGTAGTGTCTTCTGCCTTGGCTAGTGCACCAACAATGTCCGTCGGTCTCATTAATAGGGTCTTTAATCCCTACATTATTATGTTTGTAGTGTCCCTTGGTGATAATATGTTGGTTTGTTGCTAGTGGTGAGGGATAGCTTGCGGATCATTCGAGGGAGATGTTGTGAATTTTCATGAATGTGAGGTTGCTTGCTAGTTATGGAAAGTAGCAATCTTTGGGATGACAAAAAGTGGTGGTTAAAGAAGTTCAATGGTTGGCTAGGTTAGGTATGTGGTTGGATGAAGTTGCGGATGGTGGTGTAGTGGTTTTGATGGTTTCAAACTTTCTTTGGTTGAAGGGCTTTAGTTTAAGAAAGACCTTGATTCTGCCTTGATAGAGTTAGAGGATTTAGGTGAAAGATGACAGAGCATAGGTTGCCTCCCAAAGGGGCGATGGTTGTTTATGGTGCCAAGTGGACTATGTGAAAATAAGGTTGACAATTGGGTTAAGGTTTGTAGGTCCTGGTAGGGTTTGGAGGAGGAATTGATAAGGTTCCATAAGGATCAGAGTTTCCTATGGATATGAATATAGCTTCTCCAGTTTTTCCATGTGTCTATGTTAAGGTGGTGAGTGGTGTCCCAAGTAATATGGTGACTTTGAAGGTTGTCAATGTGATGAGGGACAATTTGTCTTATGAAAAGGGTCCGGTGAAAATTTTATATGGTCAAGTGAGAAAGTTGGGGAAACAAAGATATAGCTTCCTTCAAGTCCTTTGGAGGAATCAACAACTTGAATGTGCCATATGAGAAGTCGAGGCGAACATGATGAAGCGACTTCCCCATTATTTTCCAATCTACCTAAGCCTAAGGTACTAGGTTCTTTCTTTTCCAAAGCGGTCCTACTCCTTCTGATTCTTGAGTCTCATGGCATGACATGCTTACACGTGCATTAAAATGATTTATGTGATTTTTTGAATGATTTAAACACATTTTGACATGAGCTTTAACTACTTCATGACTTTCAAATAATAAGTTATGCATTGAATCCAATGGTTGGGAGTTTTGTGTTCTAAATCTAGCCTTTCAAGCATTGTCCTCCCATATTCGGGGATGAATGTTCCCATGGGGGAGATATTATGACACCCCATAACTCCATGCTCTTATGTATCATGTTTCAAACCTCATTTAGTTAGGCTGAGAGTATATTAGGGTCATGGGAGACTTCTCGCACTTAGACAAGTTCGAGACTTCCCTAAGAAATGAGTTTTAGGTGTTGGTTAATGCAAGGGTCAACTTTAAATGAGCATAACTTTTAGGACACAAAGAACTAGACGGCCCATACATTTCAAATTAAAGCTCTTTGAGTTAGCTTAGCAATGTACTTTGTTTCACTTTTTCCGAATTTGGATGAAGGAGTTATGACCATTTTCATGAGACCCTCCCATGCAGTGATTTAACACGAGCACTTTGACGTGAAGTGAGGCTTTGGACGAGCTGTGTGAATTGTCTTGAGCTGGAAAAAGCTATTTTTAGCCTAAGGGATGTGGCACAGATAGTGGGATGGGCTGTGTGGCTTGCCATTGACTGTTTTGTTGGTCGTGAAGGTGTACATTGAGGCAAGGTAAGCGTTGTAAGAAGTTTTTTTGACTAAGTGTGGTGCCACAATCATCTCACGAGTTATGGCAAGCTTCACGAACCGTCTAGCCTATCGTGGAGCCTCCTGGCCAAATATTTCTAACCAAGTGTAACTCAAGGGGCTGCTACACAGACTATGCAGCATCATACTGCCTGTGGAGGTTCCCGTTAGAGTGATGAAACATGATTTCTCCAAGGTATCCTAAATTCCAATTTCTTACCAAGTTTCACCTCGCAGGCACTCCATACGACCCATGGAGTGCCACACGACCCGTGTGGGCCTCAGTGGGACATCACTTTGCCAATTTTTCTATCTGTTAAGTAATGGTGTTTTCGTAAATTTAATCTACTCTAATGAAAAGACTTCCAATGCTACCATAACCTCCCCAAAAGACCTAAACTCTATTCAAAAGGATCAAAGTCTTTCCCCTCAACTTCAATACACTCTCAAATCCTCTCAAAGCCTCTACCAAGATACCAATAAAAATTCAAGGAAACTCAAGAACAAGTTTTGGATTCCAAGACCCCAATTCAAGCTTCAATTCTATCTCAACTCAATTTAAAGGAACTCAAGGTCTAAGATATGTGGGTTTCAACCATTGTGTCCTTTCATCCATGGTGCCTAATCTTCCCTTTTATTAAAATTACATATTTCTAAGATTGGGTTGCTTATGGGTATTACTCATAAGTTATTATTAACATATACTGTATTGGGTTTTATGAAATCTTGATTGAAAACACATGTTTACTTATATTAAGTCTATACTATGAGATATCTGCCTATTATGAGTATGGATGTTTTGAGTTATGGAACTATGATCTAATATGATATTTGATGAGGGTTTTCAATGTGTTTCACATGAGGGTTTTACCAAATGTTTGTGGGTTCATTTATTTCAAGTTTTCTTGCATGATTTCACTCTTGACTTTCAGGGTTTTATACTAGTATTACTTTACCCAGTTCATATCTTTGTTTCGTGTGTTCCTAGGAGGAATTCGATCTCGGAATACCACCTAAATAACTATGGCCAGAGAGTCAAATAGGTCGGGAGGAAAGAGTTTGAGGTCGGGTCGGACGACATAGATCTTGGTTGGTTCCACCACCACTAGAGATTGGACATATATAGTTTCTTTCTTCTAAAAAAGGGATTCTTATAAAGCAAATCCCTAAAGTCAAAGTAGTCCATGAAAGCATCTATTTTTTCCGTTCAATAAATTGCTTATGTAAATATAGGGTGAGTCTCTTATAAGATCTTCCTTTCTTCTCTTTTCTTCTATTAGTTAGCTTGGATTGAGAAAGCTCCACCCAATAATGCTTAGCCATATGTGTGTAGACCGAAATGGTCTCGCGAAGCCGGTCAACGGTAGCCTAAGAGCAAGTCAAAACTACAAGAAGGGCGCGAGAAGTTTTGTGAAGGTAGAGAGAGATTTTCAAATCAGACTTCAAGTTGGTGCGCCGTGTGTTAAGAAGGCAGAGACCACCCCAGGGCGAATACCCATCAAGTCTTTGATAAAATGTTCGGTTATTGCTTTTTTAGTTATTGAAGATATAATATATGGCGTATGAGTTGAATGACTTTATGATGATGAAAAGAATTTATATATGTCTTCATTTCATGAAAGATGTCTATAGTGTTGCAAGTTGACCATAACCAACTGAGGGGTTGATACCTCTATTACCATGGATGGTAGGGTGTGACAACCATCAACCAAATTGAGGGGTTGATACCTCAATCACCTTAGATGGCGATGGTACATCTATCAACCAAGTTGAGGGGTTGATACCTCAATCATGTTAGATAGGGGTGGTACATCCATCAACCAAATTGAGGGGCTGATACCTTAATCACCTTAGATTGTGGGTGGTACATCAGTCAACCAAATTGAGGGGTTGCTATCTCAATCACCTAGGATGGGAGGTGGTAAATTCATTAACCAATTGATGGTCTCTACCTACACATGCAATATGTTTTATATAAACATGTTTTTGAAATGATCCCAAAAAAAGTGCCTGAAAATGTGCCTCGGAAGATTCCAAAATCGTAATTTGCATATATCTCAAAATCCATGCATGATATCGAAAGTTTGACTTCATATTCTTGTTGAGGAGCAAACTTGAGTGGGAAATGGCTTTATTCTCAATTTTAGAAAAAAACGAATAACAATTTCAGTTTCCCAAAAATGCACTTTCCAGAGAGAGTTTCCGCCTGATATGCTGTCAAAATACAGCACATTTGATGCCTAAAACAAAGGATTTTGTTAGTTCTTAATGCTAGTTTTTATGGTTTTTATGTATTTTTGTGTTGTTCTTTAAAAAAAATTAGGTTGCCATGATTTTGAAGAAAAGTTGCAGATTTTGCTGTATCATAGGACATACGAGCTCACAAACGAGTTGTAGCCCAAGGTACGAATCGTAGGGTGTGTCGTAGCAAGAAACAGAGACCAAAATTTTTCAAAAATCTGCTAAGTGGAGGTCAACCCTATGAGACCATCCTACGAGTCGTAAGTTGCAGTACGACCCATATAGTGGACTCATAGCAAGAATCGGAGAGCAAAAATGATGGGCCAAAAACAAAAGGCCAAGAATACGAGAGGAACATGCGAGTCATAGCTCAAGTAAGACACTCATACTTGTGGGTCATATCAATTTAGTCTAAGATACTAAGAACCTAATACAAGACCTCGACTACGACTCGTAGGTCACCATACGAGTCGTACCTACCGGGTTTACCAGCTGCCAACTGTCTTTTCTGCATTATTTTTATGATTTATTTGTAAACACTATAAATAAATTTAGTTAAATTTTTATAGAGAGATTCTAAATTTTAGAAGAGAGACCTTACCTTTGAATATCCTCCCAAGAATATTTTAGGGTTTTAGAGACCTTGCCTTTGGAAAATCCATTTTTTTGATTGCAAATCTTGCTTTATATTCATTGTTGATCAATCAAGCTTTCGGGTTTGCAACTTGTGATGCCTACATTTTTCAGTATTTTTGACAAAACTCTCATTTATGTCTTGTATTATCATGTTGCTTGTTTTGCCTTAGCCATGAGTAGCAACGCACCCACAACTTGGAGTTGTGGGAATCATGGGTAGTTGATTTGAAATAACCTAGGTTTATTACGTTTCTACGATTGGGGTTTGCATGTATTATCTATTTCTCTTCATTAATAGGATTCGATTAATGTGTTCTCATCTAAGAAACCAAACTTGACCAAGGGGAGGTTGACTGGGACAATTGGTAAAGGTCAGTTGGCACGCCATGGTGGCCGACCAAGCGCCATGGTAAAATTCGACTTTCACCTTCATAAGATGGTTAGAAGAACCTAATTACCATCCTTCATGCAAATTTCCAATTGTAGTTATGTTACATAGGGTAATCAAGTCAATGGACCATGGTGAAAACAATTCCCCCGTTGTCCCTAAAATTGAGTGTTTCTTCGCATCTTAGTTTAATGTTTATTCTATTTTGTTCTTGAATCACAAACCCCCCACCCTAATTTAGAGATTTTACTTATTTATGCTATAAATGGTTAGTTCTGGACTTTTGTAGTCAAGCCCCATATGCCCTGTGGATTCGACACTAACCTTTGGTTAGGTAAATTGCTGATAGTGATCACTTTCTTATTGGAGCGTGAAAATCATCAAAAAATTATGGCGCTATTGCAGGGGAATACGACTAGGTTTTGACTTGAATTCAGTATTAGTTAGTTCTAGTGTTAATTTCTATAGTCTCATGTATTTTACTTTTGGTTTTATTTTTGTTAGTTGATTCTAAGTATAGGTTTGCTGGCACTATGACTGAACAAAAGTTCTACATTGCAAACAACTTGTAGGAAACCTTTGTTGAGGCGCGTCCTGTTTCATGGGAAAGAGTCCGTAGACCAGCAAATTGACCTGCAAAATTTTACCCAAACATTGAGGGGGGTCCTTAGGACAAGACACCCTACTTGGGAGGCCATGGCTCTTCACATTTTCCCAATGACTCTCGGGAGTGAAGCTGCAGAATGATGGTTAATTCTTCCACCCGATGTTTGCTCTAACTAGGGGGGGGGGGGAAATACATATAGTCTTTCTCATGAACTTCTATAAGGAGTCCAATAAGCAAAAGATACAGAACAACATATGTAATTACAAAAGAGTGCAAGGAGAACCTTTGGTAGTGGCTTGGGAAAGATATAAGTAGTGCTTGGTAGAGAATCAAAACCATGGTTTGACTGATATAAATTTGCGACTAGTTTCTACTGAGCACTACCCTCTGAGCAACAAGGGCAGGCTGATGCATTGTTCAGAGGGGACTATTAGGAGTTAATAAGAAGACCATTTGATGAGATCACTGAGAATATGAACAAACTATCTGCAGATGCCCAAGTCTACCAACCCTTTTAAGGATAGATCGGACTATCCACTAGTTTGTGGAAGGGATCGCCAAGGAAACCTAAGAGCGAATGTGGCGTATTGGCCGAGGTTACCGCACCATCATTGCATCACTGATAAGCTGACAAGGATTGAACATATGCTTGTAAAAGTCATGACCAAGGTCAATAAGTAAGATGATATTGTCCGGGAGATAAATTTTCATGTCCTCAAATGTAACTACAAGGTGGAACAACAAACCATATCAATGCAAAGTCTTGGTGATAGGATGGAGCAGCTTGTGGAGGAAGTAGATGCAGTGCGGGATGAACAAAGGAAGAGTAGAATGTGCAGAAATGGGGCCCGTGGAGGAGTCTGATTATCCATGACGGCATAGTCAAGCTAGGATGTTAAACAAGCCGCTTCTTGGGAGGCAACCCAAGTATCTTTTATATTCTCAACTAGTTTTAAGATTATTTTTGTTGATTAAATTGTTACCTAGCGGTTTGATGTTTATTGGAGTACTAAGACGTTGGATTAGTTGTATTATTTTGGATGTTGGAGTATTTTGAGGTTTGGTTTGTAAGCATAAATCAAGAACCAAGAATTTCAAGAAAATAGCACTAGGAGCAACCTCTACGAGCAGGCCTACGAGTCGTAGTCACCACTAAGACTCATAGTCATGTCTCCTAGAGGGAACTAGTGAGTATAAGAAGCTGGCACATACACTATGAGCCAACCTTACAATTTGTAGAGTCCTCTATGAGTCGTAATAGGGGTTCGTAGTGCCCAGGTATGAATTCTTAAATCTTGCAAGTGTTGGGCCTACTATGATGCCAGGACCTACGAGTCGTATGACACTCTATGACTCATTGTCAAGGTTTCATAGCCTTGCCTATAGCTTTTGAAAAGTCGACCCGATTTTATTTAAAAGGGGGCCAAAATAAAATTTGAGCCCCAAAATCTCTTTTCCCACCCTAAGATCGAAGGATTCCCCAATACTTTCCCCCTTTCATTTTTCCAATTGACTTTTCCAATGACCCACATCATTTTCCGACAATTTTTATGGCAAGCACTACAAGTAGGGTCTTGATTCCTCTCTTTTGTCACACTTTGCCCAAATATCATTTGTCTTCTCTCAAGGTATGTTCGTGGCTAAATGTTGCACACAAATTCTATTATTTTCCTTAGATTGTTAGATGATAGTATGCATAGAGATGACAGTGCATATACCTTTGATTAAATTTTTGTCTAAATGTGAGAACTAGGATTGCCAATTCAAATTCCCCTGTTGTTCTTCAAAAAGTGCTAAAGCACTCTTGTTGGACTATGTAGTGATGGAAAGCTTGCCTTATCTAATTGTTGATAATGTTGTGAAGTGGCTATATGATATTTGGTTAGCATACGGTCCCTGGCAGGTTTTAAATTGGGGTGTAAGTTGGTGTGTGAAAATGATCAATTGAGATGCCCTTGTGTAGGTTTGTTTTAAACTCTGTTATAAGTCCCTCATTTTTGCGTTGATGTTGATTATTGTGAGTTTAGGGATTGATTGCTTTTGGGTATTTCTTGAATGTGATTGCGAAATATTGTTTAATGATTGTGGGCATAAATAGACCTTTGTGAGATAAGTTTAGCTTTGGGTGATCATGTTTAGGTTTTGGATACGTCTTTGCGCTTACTCTATGTGTAAAACCTTGCTTCATTGTTGTTTGCTTGGGATTGAATGAAGTGTGGTTCTTGTGGCAATGATTGAGGACACCACTAGTACCTGTTGTTTTTCTGCTACGAGGGTTCCCTACGACTCGTAAATGGTCCTATGGGACATATAGGCCCCTCATAGGAAGTAGCAGGAACCTATGGGTCCTTGACACATGCCATATGAGACCCATCTACGAATCATAATGTTCACTATGAGTCATAGTAGGGAACTCGTAGGCATCCTATAATTTTAATTTGAACACTTGAAACTGGTATGAGCCAGACTACGACTCGTAGATCCTCCTACGAGTTGTACCTGTAATCATACCTGGATTCAGTGTTATAAGTTTTCAAAAAATTATGGTCTACGAGGCCGCAATACGACTCGTAGGTCACCCTATGAGTCGTATCTGTGCCTCATACCTACAGACCTGCAACTGATTCAGTGCACTGTGTTTATGTTTTCTTATATTGGTTTTGTTACTCTTTCTTTATTCTTCTTTGTAGTTTCTATGTGTTTCAAACACTATTTCTTCTTTGTGGTTTCTATCTATTTCAAACACTATTTCTTCTTTGTGGTTTCTATCTGTTTCAAACACTATGGTGCTCACATTATATTTGTGGGTGGACTCTTCAGGTGATATGGGTCTAGAAACTGGAAAAGAGGCTACTAAAGCTCAAATGAGACAGTTGAGGGATGACCCCTCTGATGATGAAGCATCTGAGGGCTCTGTGGAAGTCCACAGAGTCCAGATAAATCCCGAGGCAAATGTACCTTAGACTCAAGCCCGTACTGTACAAATACCATTGGAAGTTACTAGTCCCTCTCAGTCTGAAGAGAAGGGCAACACAGATGAGTTAAATGACGATGCCTTACTTTGTTAGTCTGGTTACGTTAAGGTATCTCAAGCACAGCATAAGGATACTACTCTCCCACAACCAGTCGACTCTGCTTACACAGTCACCTCCACAGACCCACAAAACACGAGATGGTGTGTCCCAGGGATGAAAGAGATCTATGAACAAGGACTAGAGCTAAAAAACCAAAGGAGACCAATGAGGAGATTCAGCGAGGAGGCTAGATTAAAAGATTCAGGGCTAAGCAGTGTGCTAGGGTTAGAGGCTGAAATTGAGAAACATGGACTAGGTTGGCTATCACAGGTACTGGGGAAGTATGCCCCTTATGTGGTTAGAGAGTTTTATGCCACCTACTATGCTACTATTCGCAGAGATCTACCGAGAATCAAAAAGCCCATTGAGCAGTCGTGATTAAGTGAAGTCCTAGTCAAAGGGGAGGTTGTTGATATCTCTGAGGAAACCATTCAAAGAGTGTAATTCAAGCCAAACTACAAAGCACTACATTCCACAGCAGAGTATGATAATAAGATTGCAGAATGAGAAAGGTCGTGAATCAGAAGGATGTCGGGCTAAGAACAGAACTCCTCAGGTAGATAGCAAGTAAAATTTTTTAGGAAGGTGTTGAGATAGTATGGGTTACAAACCACATGGAGTAGATTCTGAAGGCCTATCTCTAATTTAGGGTAAAATTTTGGTGGTCCATTATTCACTGGAGCATCACACCCACTTTCATGGATAATGTGATCATATTCGAAAGAGCAGTCTTCTTGGCTAGCATCTTAACAAGGTACAAAATTGACTGATCTCGGGTTATGGAAAAATAGATACATGAGCCAGTAGTCCGCACTCAGCAGGCCTTGCCATTCCCCATTTTAATTCATAAGTTGTGCAAAGAGGCTGGGGTATCAGTCTCTCTCCACTTGGATCCTCATGTAGAGACGTTGCACATATTGGATCCCAGTCTGATCAAGGCTGACGAGAATCTTATGCCCTACAGAGAGTTATTCCTCCTCCTATTTCAGAACCATTCTCGGTAGAGCCTCTGAGTCAGACTGCACCTCCAACTGCTACCAACACTACCTCAGTTGCTTCAGAGCCTACGCCAGCTGTGGAGATCAAGTCCACACAATCCTCCAGTATTCCTGCACCAACAACATCTTCATTACAGGTTGATTCTCTTACTTCTATTGTTGCTTTTCAGGCATTATTACGCAAGGTGGCTATCACGGAGTCCAGACTATATGCTCTATTTATATGGGTCAAACCTTGGGTTGACCAGACTGTATGGGACTCCAAGGAGAGGATAAAGGCATTCTCCCATGATCCAGTAGATGATAGAGCTAGGGCAGTGGATGTCCAAGTTGATGTCTTCGAGGCGAGAGTCCAGCGGAGACTTGAGGGAGCTCGGACTGCTAACACGAGCATTATGACTGAGGAGTTAGCCAAGTTTTAGGGAAAATTATTGCAGATGTTAGAAGCTCTTATTACAGTCCCAGAGGTGACACTGGCGGGCGAAGAGGCATTCGATTGCTAGCTGACCATCCGGACGTCCGTGGGAAGAGGCCCCTTGAGCATGATGCTAATACCGAGGCAGTTTAGAAGCGACCGAGACAGGAGGAGCCCATACCCGAGAAGGTGGTGCAGGACTCGCTATTATTGATGGCTATTCAGAGAGATCGGGAGCAGCACACCCCACATGGAGAGGGTAGCTCACGAATTCCTGTGGAGAAATTGGTGCCTCAAGACTCAACAGATCGGCCAAAGACCAGTGCTTGAGGCACCATGATGTTTGACTTGTTTTGACCCCTGTTCTTATTTTTTTATGATGGATAATTTGTTCTTTTATTAGACAATCTCTTTATTGTGTTGGTTTTTGGATGTGTGTAAATATTTTTTGTGCTGGATGTTATTTATACTTATATTTTGGATGTTAGATTATGGTTTTTACTGTATATATGTATGTATATATTTCTACATTATCATGTTTTGTTTTCGATCTTTCTTTTACTTTGAGGACAAGGTATCCTATTTTGGTGGGGTGTGGGAAGTTATGGATGAAGGTGAAGTCTGAGTAACCTCGAGTCCATAACTTCCCCTATATTTGATCCCAAGGTTTTCTTGCCGTGATTATTTTTCCTTGTAGATGTTTAATTTTATGTTGAATCGACATGTTTAGGTAGTGTGGATAATGTGTAAATTCATAGTAGTGTCATCTATTGGCATACACATAGTCTTTAATTGTATTTTAAAGTGTTCAGAAAAATTAAGTACCCTCAAAATTTTTGAGATTGTGGTTGTTGATGCATTCGTACATTTTGAGTATCTGGCAATGTTTGTTCTAATTGTAAGGGTAAGTTGAGGTTGAAAGCATTACTTGTGAGTCTATACTTGATTGTGGATGCAATGTCATATGTGTTATGAGCTTATTTTGTTGCATTCATGCATCTTGCATGGACTCAGAACATGCCTTAGTACTCTAAGATTGGTTTGTTGATATGGTTGATATGGGAAGGATCTTAGGCCTTTTTTCTTTGAGTGAACCCACTTATAACCTAAATGACCCACCAAATGAGTGAGAGAATCCCTTGTTCCAAATTTTTGAGCTTCTCATGTACTCCTTCTTTCTTGACACTTTGCTAACTTAACCTTGTTTGATGAAATACCTTGATATTGGCCCTGGTCTATCCTTGAACAT